>MU687874.1:741-16585 GCA_026770625.1 Nicotiana glauca | reverse complement strand
CCCAATGTTCAAAGCCAGTCAGCATGCAAGTCCGAAGCAAATAAATGCGTAAAACAAACAGGATGCATCACGATGTTCTTTTTCATTTCAGGTTGCCTATCCTAGACTGACCCAACCCCTGTGTTGAGTGCCCTAAGTCGAATGCAACATGATGCAAATAAACGTTCCTACTAGGGATCAGGCATGGAGTCAAGTTATTCTAGGTTCAAAACCTGGGTATGTGTTCTAAACAGTGTACCCGAGCAGACAACTCGAGTCGAGGAAGGAGCTCCTTTCCGGGAACCAAAAGGCCAGCCGCCTTAGAAACTTTCCGAGCCTCTTTCTTATTTCGAGGTATGAAACTAATAGAACAGGGAGTCTCGACCATCGAGCACATCCCCAAAGATAAGAAGAGAAGGGTTTCGGCACAGTTTATATATAGTTCAAATAATATTAAAACGGTAAAAAAGCATCATTTTGCACATTTAAGCCCAATAAAAACCAGATAATAAATAAAGCCAAATACAATAATTATTCAAAGCTCGAATTCTTAAACCCTGAATAAAAGTTCTGGGTTTTTTTTTATCCCCAACATAGTCGTTAGAGCTGTCACACCTCCTCTTTTCTGCACCCACCGGGGCATAAGGAGTTTTTCCAATTAAAGAAAAATCAAAACGAGATTTATTTAAAGAATTCAGAGTCACCACTTGTGATATTTATGGTGTCCTAAGTCACCGGTTCAAATCCCGAATCGAAGAAAGATTGACTCTGTATTACAGTCCACGACCCAGAAATCCGAGTAAGGAATTCTGTTAACCCGGGAGAAGGTGGTAGGCATTTCCAAGTTCCTGGTTCTAGCACGGTCTCTCAACTGTGATATTTAGCTTAAATTATCTGATTTTAACAATTATGAACCTATGTGCAAATTTTAACCTTAACCGCTTTTATTCATTTTTAAAGAAAATTGCAACGTCATTAAAACAAGTCTTGAACCACGTCACATAAATGCATCCGTAGTTTTTGGACATACTTTAACATCGTTGAGATTTGGATTTGGGTCACATAAATGCGCACCCGATTTTAGGGAGGTAATGTTATTAAAATACGCGCCTAAAGAGACTAACGCGTTATTATTTTGGGGAAGGCCGTGAAATTCGCTAAACGGCCCGTCCCAAAATCTAAGTATTTTAATATATACATTTAACGAGGTCCCCACAATTTATATATTTTGTTTAGCGAGGCTCATCCCGTTTTATTATTTTAAAGTACAAGCCTAGAGCAATCTATAATTTTCTACTTAATTTGTCTCTAAAATAAAAGAAATGCCATAATTAAGTTGTTACTGGACTGATACAAACTAGGAAATGTTTATGCACCAACATCCGACCATTGGGCTCAGATGTAAGCCCTGCGGAGGGAATTTAAAACCAGATATACACAATAAAATCGGCCAAAACAGACATTGGCCCAGGCCTAAATGAGAAAGGGGCCAAAACTGGCCTGGGTCGTGTATCAATTATCCTGAGGCCCAAACGTTTAGGGACTAGACTGTTAAGCCCTATCTTTTACACTAAATGGAATGTCAATTTAATTAAGAACACAAATCTGATGAATCTACTACTAAAATTAACTAACCAGTAAAATTAATTCAATGCAGCATTAAACATGAGTCGGAAAGCAACTAATTTCAGATTTCATGACCCACGTAAACTGCCTATGATCACAATTTCAAACATGGTGCATACTAGTTCAAATTTTAAATTCCCTACTATGACTCATTTTTATTAAAATGGTGACTCTTGAACTTTGATTAAACACTAACGTGACCACATATGAGAATTAAAACTCGAGAATTAAGGATACTGGACGAAAATAGATTGCCTAAATTAACCTTACGAATTACATATACTTAACAATAATTTCTGATTTCAAATCTCATATCTACTTTTAACTTTCTGATTTCGAACCCACACACAACCACTCAAACTCAGAATTATAGATTAACTCACATCATCACTACTAAATATAAAGCTCCCATGATCAGAAGAAGTATCACACTACTTTAACAGTCTACAGCCTAATGAATCACAGCTTGAAAACACCATTTATACAGATATAGGAAAATGGGAAATTAACTAAACTAATAGAAACTATTATGTTAATCCAGCATGGAATTATTACGACGAATACTCAACTAAACTCATATGCATTTCTAAATATCTAACACACACTTAACGATTCAAATGCACAAACTTATGATTAACAGTCCATCAGTACGATTATTACAGTATAATGAAAGCAGTAAATCAACAATAGGCCTCCACTTCATTCATTTTTCAACTGGATATTTACATACATCGTGTTTCAGGACATGTAACTGGTATGTAGAGTAGAAAAATGGGGTAAGCAATCAGCAACAGCAAATAGCAAAAAATACAGCAGTGGAAAGTCCAACACAGTAGCTTCAACACCTCAATCCAGAAATCCCAGCAACACGGAGAAAACCAGTAAAAATGGAGAAGAAAAATACTACGGAAATCTCTCTTTGTTTTCTCTTTCTAGATTTTAACTCTCTCTGGTGTTCTTCCACTCTCAATATTTCAGAAAATTTCGTTCTATCTTTTTACTCTTTCCAAACTGAATCCTACCCATGTATATCCAATGTATCCAGAGTATATATCAAATGTATACCGTTCTCTCCGCCCCCTTCTTTTTTCTTCTCATCCTATTTTTCTCCTCTTTTTTGAACCTCCTTATTCCTAAATTTTCTCTTCTATTTATAGAAAAATTTTCGAAATTTTTCAGATTTGTTTTTTTAATATTTTATTATTTTATTATTTTTCTAATTTAAAGAAATCCTACTTACAAATTGCTTTTATTTTTTTAGAAAAACAAACCCCGCCTTTATTTACTTTTATTTTTAAAATTCAAACTTTAATTACTTTTATCTTATTTAAATTCCCACTTTTTTTATTTTTTTAAAAGAGAATCTCACTTTAACTTTTCTTTAAAAAAAAAAACAAATCACTTTCTTTTGCTTTTCTTTTAAAAATTCTACTTTCATTTACTTTAAAATTTTTAAATTTTTAGTTACCTTTGTATTAATTTTTTAATTCCAACTTTATTTTACTTTTTATTTTTTTTTAAATTTCCACAAAACTTTTTATTTTTTAAATTTTCTTCATTCTTTTACTTTTTTTTAAAAGAGAATTCCACCTACTTTTACTTTTATTTTTTTAATTCAATACTTCCCTTTTATTATTTTTTTAAATCACTCCCGAAATTTAAAAAAAAAATATTTTCATATTTTTTTTATAAAAATAAAAAAAATAAAAAAATTAATAGTAATAATTCACCTTTTAATTTTTTTTGTATTTTTACCCTATAATAAAAAGTATAATAAAGCTAAAATAATAGTAGGTTAAAACCCCCTAAAATATTTACATAAAAGAAGTGATAAACAATTAAATGTTGTCAATAATTAAGTGTTCACAGCTGCCCCTCTTTGCTCGAAAACATGAAGAGTTTTCGGGAAAAGATAAAGTGAACAATGCGACTAATTTTTGATCATATCATTATTCGAAAGAGGGAGAAAATAAAAAGTAAAGGCATAACCGAGTCCTGGTTTTGGACAGCTTACATATCCCGTGTTATAAGGGAATTAGGTCGCGTATAGTTCAGCATTTTTGGTAGCTGGGACTACTATGAAGCTGTGGTGTTACTGTTAGTGCTGTTGTTACTGCTGTTGTTGCTGCTGCTACTGCTTACTGACCTCCTTATTACACCTTGATAAAAAATAAAGAAGTTACACTAAGCTATGGTCTATGAATTACCTAATCTTATCTAGATTTTCAAACTTGATCTCGTGTGTCTCTTGTTGCCTTGCTGTCTTGCTGACTTGTGTTTCCTCTGGTGTTTCTTTATTTCTGACTTGACTTGTTTCCTCTGGTGTTTCTTTATTTCTGACTTGACTTGTATTCTTTCTTGCTTGCCGAACTCGAACTACTTATTTCCTTCTTGCAAGCTTCGCATTGTTTTTGCTTCGAAGCTTGAACCGCCTTCTTCCGGCCACTGTTGCCTTCCTTTGAATTTGAATTTACGTTGAGGATTTTTGTTGAAACCTTCCACTCCCCGACGGGTTACTTACTTTAAACTTCAATGTATTCCTTTGTTATACGGGCGGGCTCCCGACTTCAAGACTTAAAATGTAAAGACTGAAATGTATTCTTCTGCTTTACTGACTTCAACAACTACTTAAAAATATAACGCATTTCCGCTCTTCAGGCGGGCTCCTAACTTCAACTCTAACTAAAAAATAACGCCTATCCGATTTCCAGGCGGGCTCCTGATTTCAACTACAACATAAAAAGAAAACGCCTTTTCGTTCTCCAGGCGGGCTCCTGACTTCAACTACAACTTAAACATAAAACACTATTTAAAAAGATAACGCCCTTCCTGACTTTAATAACAACTTAAAATTTATCGCCATTCCGTTCTTCAGGCGGGCACCTGACCTCAACAACAACTTAAAAGTAAAATGCCTTTCTGTTCTTCTGGCGGGCACCTGACTATAACAACAACTTGAAAAATATTGCCATTCCATTCTTCAGGCGGGCACCTGATCTCAACAACAACTTAAAAGTAAAATGCATTTTCGTTCTTCTGGCGGGCACCTGACTTTGACAACAACTTAAAAATATATCACCATTCCGTTCTTCAGGCGGGCACCTGACTTCAAACAACTTAAAAATAAGACGCCATTCTGTTCTTCAGGTAGTCACCTGACTTCAAACAACTTAAAAATAAGACGTCATTCCGTTCTTCAGGCGGACACCTGACCTTAACAACAACCTTAAGAATATAATGTCTTTCCGTTCTTCACGCGGGCACCTGACTTCAAACAACTTAAAAATAACACTCCATTCTGTTCTTCAGGCGGGCACCTGACTTCAAACAACTTAAAAATAAGATGCCATTCCGTTCTTCAGGCGGGCACCTGACCTCAACAACAACCTTAAAAATATAACGCCTTTCCGTTCTTCAGGCGGGCACCTGACTTTAACAACAACTTAAAAATAAAATGCCATTCCATTCTTCAGGCGGGCACCTGACCTCAACAACAACCTTAAAAATGTAATTCCATTCTGTTCTTCAGGCGGGTACCTGACTTTAACAACAACTTAAAAATATATCGCCATTCCGTTCTTCAGGTGGGCACCTGACTTTAACAACAAATTAAAAATAAATCGCCTTTCCTCTCTTCAGGCGGGCTCCTGACTTCAACATCAACTTTGGAAAATAAAACGCCGTTCCTCTCTTCAGGCGGGCTCCTGACTTCAACATCAACTTTGAAAATAAAACGCCATTCCTATTTTCAGGCGGGCTCCTGGCTTCAACATCAACTTTGAAAATAAATCTCCATTCCTTTCTTCAGGCGGGCTCCTGACTTCGACCAACAGCTTTGAAAATAAATCGCCATTCCTCTCTTCAGGCGGGCTCCTGACTTTAACCAAAAACTTTGAAACATATTGCCATTCCGTTCTTCAGGCGGGCACCTGACCTCAACAATAATTTAAAACTTCAACTAAAAAAGATAACGCCTTTCCATTCTTCAGGCGGGCCCCTAACCTCAACAACAACTTAAAAATGTATCGCCATTTCGTTCTTCAGGCGGGCACCTGACTTCAACAACAACTTAGAAAATAAATCGCCATACCGTTCTTCAGGCGGGCACCTGATTTCAACAACAACTTAAAAATATATCGCCATTTCGTTCTTCAGGCGGGCACCTGACCTCAACAATAATTTAAAACTTCAACTCAAAAAGATAACGCTTTTCCATTCTTCAGGCGGGCACCTGACCTCAACAACAACTTAAAAATGTATCGCCATTTCGTTCTTCAGGCGGGCACCTGACTTCAACAACAACTTAGAAAATAAATCGCCATTCTGTTCTTTAGGCGGGCACCTAATTTCAACAACAACTTAAAAATATATCGCCATTCCGTTCTTCAGGCGGGCACCTGACCTCAACAATAATATAAAACTTCAAATCAAAAAGATAACGCCTTTCCGTTCTTCAGGCGGGCACCTGACCTCAACAACAACTTAAAAATATATCGCCATTCCGTTGTTCAGGCGGGCACCTGACCTCAATTATAATTAAAACTGCATTCTATTGCCGTTGTTCCTTCTTTGCCTCCTAAACCATTTCCTTTTACTTGAATTACCTTCTTTCAGAACTGCTTCCCTCATAACTCGTGTCATCTTCCCTTGAAACTGCTAGGGATAACACTACTGGGGAATTATTTACTTACCTGCTGGGGATAATACTGCTAGGGGAATCTCCTTTCTTCCCCTTCTTTTTTTTTATTTCCTTCAAAACTTTTATTTTCTCTCCTCACTGCTGGGGATAAAAATGTTATCAGTTGGGGATAACGGTGTTGAGAATAACGCTGCTGGGGAGAATCTTTTTTTTTTCTTGAGAATAACTATGTTATCTTCCTCTTTCAAAACTTCTTCAAAACTTGTGTTTTGTTCCTCTGAAAGCTTTTGGGGATAACACTGGCGGGGAATTTTCATTCCTTCCAAACTGGTGCTTCATTCTTCCGAAAACTGTTGGGGATGACGCTGGCCTTTTGCTTTTTCTGAACACAAGTTTCATCCCTTTGTTCTGTCCGCTGGGGATACAACTTCCTTCATTAAGACTTGTTATTTTCTTTTTTTTCAATACTGCTGGGGATAACACTGGTTCAAAGACCACTTCTCTTTTGTTATCTGGCTTCTTCCAAGACTTCTTTACTTAAAGCTGGTGTTTTCCTTCCTCCAAAAACTGCTGGGGATAACACTAATTCAAAGCCTACTTCCCTTAAGACTTGTCTTACCTTCCTTCTTCCCCAAGTGGATACCTGATTTTCAGAAAAATTTCAAAATGAAAAGAAAATTTTCTGCCCCCGTTTGATAATCTTCTTGGTATCATGTCTCTCTGCCATCAATGACATTTCCCGTCCTTGTTTCACATCAAAGAAAAGTTTGGTCAGTTTTAAACGCGGTGGTTGTTTGTGATACTCCTGCTGGGGATGGTTCTCCTCTTCCCTTTCCCATGCTCTGCGCTGTCCGACCATCTTGAAACTTGGCTGACAACTTCCGGTCTTCTTAACGATTCTTCATTCACAAACTTCTCACCGTGTCTTTCCACTTTATCCTCTTATCTGACCCCGTATCTTTTCCCTGACATCTGATTCCCTTTGAAGATTCTGCAATGTTTTGCTGATAAACCACTTTCTTCGTTCATCTGTGTCGCTGAAAATGCCTTTTCTGCTGGGGATATCCCTCTTGTTTTTGTGGCATAGCTCGGGAACTGGCATTTCCCCGACCTTTGAGTCTCATATGAATTTCCCAAATTACGTCCCTTGCTCTCCGCGTTGTTCTTTCTTGATTTGTCCACTGGCCTTGGCCTTGAGGTCTATAACCTTCGATTTTTGCTGGGGATATCCTTCTTGACACAGGTCCATCCTTTTGTCAATCTCCTCTTGCCGGGGAATGTCCTTCTTGACACTGGCTTTGCGATTGTTCCTTCCTGACTTATACCACTTGGATGTTCTAATCGGATCTCATCTTGCATAATTGGGAAGTTGATGGGAAAATTTGAAGTTATTTCTCACTTGTTTCGACCAAACAGACTCTGCATGGGGGGAATTTTTTGATGAAAGGAGAATGATAAAAAGGAACAGAATAAAAGACAAAGGAAAGGGATGACTCTCTAACAAGAAAACTATAAAATAAAAGCCTATCAAATGCGAATGCCAACTCTAATGGTCATGACATGCACACACGGCCTATCCTCCGTCGTTAATCGTCTTTCATAATCTTCGTCTGGTGATTTCCCATCTGATTCTCAATCATTATTCGACTTGTAGCGCCCGAAGGGTTTTCACTATCAAGCCTCTCTCCTTTTGGCTTTTCTCTCAACTCACAGTCGCCTCAAGGTGCCCGTGAAGGTTTTTACCAACAAGACTATCTCATTTGTATTACCTTTCAGTGGGATTGGGGTATTACCGATAAGACTCTCTTTTTATTTCTTTTCTGTATGGGACCGGAGTCTTTTCTGATGGGGGTCAGAGTGTTATGTTCAACGATAAGACTATTTCATTTGTCTGACTTGGCTTCTTTTGCAGACTGATCAGAAGGTCTTCTTTGGACCGTAATGTGGGATTTTGGATAGGGCTAGAAAGAAAGAGTATTAGAAGCTCAAAACGAATCAATTTGGGTTCAAAATTTGCAACCTTCGGAACCAGATTTTTTACATATAACACAACTTCTGCCCTAGTTTCTTGTTAGGGATTTTTTTATATTTTTGTTACACTATGACCGAGCCGTGAAGCGCCTACGTATCCTCTTTGAGGAATCAGGTCAAACGTAGTTCCCAATTCCTTTTCATTTTTCTTTTTTTTCGTTGTTTTTGTTGTTTTCTTTTCTTTTTTTTTATTTTTTATCTTCCATGTTTGTGCTTCTAACCTTTACTACTGATTCCGAAAGAGGGGAATGAAAGAAAATAAATAAAGCTTAAAGGGTTGACGAAGGATAAAGTGTTTAGGTAGCAGAATAAAATGCCTTCGTCATTTCAATTTTCAAAACATTCCAAGCACAAATAACACGATTAACATTCTCCATATCTTCTAATTGTACCATATCCACACATTCACCTTTTCATTTGTCCTTTTTAACGCACTGTTGGGCAACACTCTCATTTTCATTATCATGAACGACCCCTGTCAATTTGGCCAGCTTGCCTTTACGATTTTCTGTATATTTTACTTGCCCCAGTTTCACATGACTCGGGCTCCAAATATTCTCAAACCGTTCTTATTTCCTTTAAATGTCCCAGTCACCTTCCAACTGCTTCATGATTAACTTTTAAGATTAGGACAAAATTATGCGTGCATGTCATGTCACTAGAGTGGACAGAAAAAGAACTATAAAGAAGAAAGACTTAAACCAAAGAAAAATGACTAGAAATATCGGGAGACGGAGAATTGCATTAGACAGACGGGAAAAGATTTTGTATAACAAAACAAGCACTATAAACTGGGGTACAACCTTCAGAACAAACCTAGACAACGCTAATGAGACACTTCGATCAAAGGAACTAGACAAAAATAAAAGGATAGAAAGGTTTGAATTACAAGACAATATCCGGGTTACAATCCTGAAATAACCCGGACAACAGAAATGACAACAAAATAAGCCACCGAAACTCCTCCCTGGGTAGCCAAAAGTGGAAGCATATTTCCAATCATCAAGCATGGCATCTTAGCCACTGAGTTCTGTATCAAAAATACCAGGAACTTCACAAATCCGAGGTTCTCAGAGAATTCTCACATTCCTTTTCAGAACAAATCATGCCCAACATGTCTATCTCATCACGCGCGGGCGATGGAGTTTGGTAGGTGTCCGCTGCATCCGGATTTTGCACGACAATGTCACATGTATCAACAAGCTCCTGTATTGCTTTCTTCAGCTTCCAACACTTTTCTTTTACAAAAATGGCCTTTCGACAACTGAAAGATACTCTAAGGCTATCTCGGGAAGAACGGTATAATACACTGCCGAAGCTGGTTTGGCTTATTTTGATCAAAAATCCAAACGGCATTCACTTGCCAATCGACTATTTCCTTATTTTTAAAACAAAAGATTAAGTTTTGCAAACATGGCCTTTCAGCACCTCAGGAACGAAGATTTTAAGGCTGCGTTAGCTAACCGGCCAAAATCCTAAAACAATGACTAAAGGTGGCTGTTAATGCAAAGTCAGCTTTCCGGCGTCCCTTTCGGGAACATTTGGCTATTTCCGGCAAAAATAGCATCACCGACTTATTTATGACACTTTTTCTTGTTTTTCAAAAACAGAAAACCCGATATTGCAAACACGGCTTTTCAGCACCTCGGGGATGAAGATTTTAAGGCTGTGTGGGTCAATCGGCCAAAAATCTAAAAATATGACCAAAGGTGGTCGTTTATGCAAAGTCAGCCTTCCGGCATCCCTTTCGGGAATATTCGGCTATATTTGATAAAAACGGCATCACCCGACTTCTTTATAACAAAAATTAAAATTTGACATTTTTTGGCTATTTTTGCAAAAGGGGAGGTTGGACCCGATGAGGGTTGCCTGCGTATCTCACACCCTGTAAGAATCAAACCGGCGTAGTTCGCCCAACTGTTTTTGAAAACAAAGACATTTTTTCTTGCTTTTTTGTTCTTTTTTCTTTTTAATTTTATCGGCAAAATAAAACAAGCTATTTTCGAAGACAAAACTTTTTTTCTTTTTCAGTGGCAAATAAAACAAACTATTTTTGAAAAATAAAACTTTTTTTTCCTAAAAACTTCCCTTTTTTTCTTTTCATCGGCAAAAAAATAAACTATAAAAATATTTTTTTTCATTTTGCCAAAAATCCGTCAGAGTTTCGACACTACTTGGACATTGGTTTCTTACTAAAAATAGGTAATTATCCTCTTCTCTTCAAATTCTCCCAATGTTCAAAGCCGATCAGCATGCAAGTCTGAAGCAAATAAATGCGTAAAACAAATAGGATGCAGCAGGATGGTCTTTTTCATTTCAGGTTGCCTGTCCTTGACGGACCCAAACCCTGTGTTGAGTCCCCTAAGTCGAATGCAACATGATGCAAATAAGCGTTCCTACTAGGGATCCGACATGGAGTCAAGTTATTCTAGGATCAAAACCTGAGTATGTTTTCTAAACAGTGTACCCGAGCGGACAACTCAAGTCTAGGAAGGAGGTCCTTTCAGGGAACCAAAAGGCCAGTCGGCTTAGAAACTTTCCGAGCCTCTTTCTTATTTCGAGGTATGACACTAACAGAACAGGGAGTCTCGACCATCGAGCACATCCCAAAGATAAGAAGAGAAGGGTTTCAGCACAGTTTATAAATACAGTTCAAATAATATCAAAGCGGTAAAAAGCATCATTTTGCACATTTAAGCCCAATAAAAATCAGATAATAAATAAAGTCAAATACAACAATTATTCTAAACTCAAATTCTTAAACCCTGAACAAAAGTTCTGGATTTTATTTATCCCCAACAGAGTTGCCAGAGCTGTTACACCTCCTCTTTCCTGCACCCGTAGGGGCGTAAGGAGTTTTTTCAATTAAAGGACAATCGAAACGGGATTTATTTAAAGAATTCAGAGTCACCGCTTGGGAGATTATGGTGTCCCAAGTTACCGGTTCAAATACCAAATTGAAGAAAGATTGACTCTGTATTACAGTCTGCGCACCAGAAATTCAAGTAAGGAATTGTGTTAACCCGGGAGAAGGTGTTAGGCATTTCCGAGTTTCCTGGTTCTAGCACGGTCACTCAATTGTTATGTTTGGCTTAAATTATCTGATTTTAACAATTATGAAATTATGTGCAAATTTTAACCTTAACCGCTTTTATTCATTATTAAAGAAAATTGCAACGTCATTAAAACAAGTCTTGAACCACGTCACATAAATGCACCCGTGGTTTTTGGACATACTTTAACATCGTTGGGATTTGTATTTGGGTCACATAAATGCGCACCCGAGTTTAGGGAGGTAATGTAAAATATGAGCCTAAAGAGACTAACGCGTTATTATTTTGGGGAAGGTCGTGAAATTCGCTAAACGGCCCGTCCCGAAATCTAAGTATTTTAATATATACATTTAATGAGGGCCCCACAATTTATGTGTTTAGTTTAGCGAGGCTCATCCCATTTTATTATTTTAAATTACAAGCCTAGAGCAATCTATAGTTTTCTACTTAATTTGTCTCTAAAATAAAAGAAAGGCCCTAATTTATTTGATACTGGACTGATGCAAACAAGGAAATGTTTATGCACCAACATCCGACCATTGGGCTCCGATGTAAGCCCTGCGGAGGGAATTTAAAACCATATATAGACCATAAAATCGGCCAAAACAGACCTTGGCCCAGGCCTAAATGAGAAAGGGGCCAAAACTGGCCTGGGCCGTGCATCAATTATCCTGAGGCCCAAACGTTTAGGGACTAGACTGTTAAGCCCTTTCTTTTACACTAAATGGAATTTTAATTTAATTAAGAACACAAATCTGATGAATCTACTACTAAAATTAACTAACCAGTAAAATTAATTCAATGCAGCATTAAACATGAGTTGGAATTTGGAAAGCAACTGATTTCAGATTTCATGACCCACGTAAACTGCCTATGATCAAAATTTTAAACATGGTGCATACTAATTCAAACTTCAAATTCCCTACTATGACTCATTTTTATTAAAATGCTAACTCATAAACTTTGATTAAACACTAACGTGACCACATATGAGAATTGAAACTCGAGAATTAAGGATGCTGGACGAAAATGGATTGCTAAATGAACCTTAAGAATTACATATACTTAACAATAATTTCTGATTTCAAATCTCGTATCTACTTTTAACTTTCTGATTTCGAACCCACACACAACCACTCAAACTCAGAATTATAGATTAACTCATATCATCACTACTAAATATAAAGCTCCCACGATCAGAAGAAGTATCACACTACTTTAACAGTCTACAGCCTAATGAATCACAACTTGAAAACACCATTTATACAGATCTAGGAAAACCGAAAATTAACTAAACTAATAGAAACCATTCTGTTAGTCCAGCATGGAATTATTACAACGAATACTCAACTAAACTCGTATGCATTTCTAAATATCTAACACACACTTAACGGTTCAAATGCACAAACTTATGATTAACAGTCCATTAATACGGTTATTACAGTATAATGAAAGCAGTAAATCAACAAAAGACCTCCACTTCTTTCATTTTTAACTGTATTTTTACATACATCGAGTTTCAGGACATGTACCTGGTATGTGGAATAGAAAAATAGGGTAAGCAATCAGCAACGACAAACAGCAAAAAATACAGCAGCGGAAAGTCCAACACAGTAACTTCAACACCTCAATCAAGAAATCCCAGCAACACGGAGAAAACCAATAAAAATGGAGAAGAAAAATAATCCGAAAATCTCTCTTTGTTTTCTCTTTCTAGCTTTGAACTCTCTCTGGTGTTCATCCACTCTCAATATTTTAGAAAATTTCGTTCTATCTTTTTACTCTCCCCAAACTGAATTCTGCCCTTGTATATCCAGTGTATCCAGAGTGTATATCAAATGTATACCGTTCTCTCCGCCCTCTTCTTTTTTCTTCTCCTCCTATTTTTCTCCTCTTTTTTGAACCCTCTTCTTCCTAAATTTTCTCTTCTATTTATAGCAAAATTTTCGAAATTTTTCAGATTTGTTTTTGTTAAATATTTTATTATTTTATTATTTTTTAATTAAAAGAAATCCTACTTACAAATTGCTTTTATTTTTTTAGAAAAAGAAATCCCACCTTTATTTACTTTTATTTTTAAAATTACAACTTTAATTACTTTATCTTATTTAAAATCCCACTTTTTTATTTTTTTTAAAAGAGAATCTCACTTTATTTAACTTTTCTTTAAAAAAATAAATCACTTTCTTTTGCTTTTCTTTTAAAAATTCTACTTTCATTTACTTTAAAATTTTTAAATTTTCAGATACCTTTATATTTATTTTTTAATTCCAACTTTATTTTACTTTTTATTTTTTTTAAAATTTATACAAAACTTTTTATTTTTTTAATTTTCTTCATTCTTTTACTTTTTTAAAAGAGAATTCCACCTACTTTTACTTTTATTTTTTTTACTCAATACTTCCTTTTTCTTATTTTTCAAATCACTCCGAAATTTAAAAAAAAAAAATATTTTCGGATTTTTTTATAAAACTAAAAATAAATAAATAAATAAATAAATAATATTAATAGTAATAATTCACCTTTTAAATTTTTTGTATTTGTACCTATAATAAAAAGTTTAATAAAGCTAAAATAATAGTAGGTTAAAACCCCCTAAAATATTTACATAAAAGAAGTGATAAAAAATTAAATGTTATTAAAAAAATTAGGTGTTCACACCCCATAGAAACCTTACTCTGTTTAACTGTACACGCATCATGGTCAAACCTAGGTGAGTTAGTTATGTTGTCCGCGTAATGACTCTTTAAGATAGCCTTGTCCAAAGTCCACTAGGTTTCCCTAAAACCCAAACGGACATCATCATGATCTGTGCATTTATTTGGAGAACTAAATGCTTTTATGTCAATTATTGATGTAAAATAGTCAAGTTCAGTGGGGGTAGGGTCTAGCCCTTCTGTCTTGCAGATGATAAGGCACGAAATCCCCAGATTCAGCATGGTTACCAACATCCACCCAAAACTACTAAACTGGTGGAAAGATCTTCATTCCAGTGACCGGACTCTCGGCCGAAAATATCTAGGAAATCTACCCTCCCTCCTAGAAATCCAACCCAACAACAAGATCATAGAAGCTGCTACTCTATTTTGGGATTGTGAGAGATCCGTATTCCACTTCGGGGAAATTGAGATGACAACCTTGCCAGAAGAAATATGAGGATTAGCCGGTTTGGTATGGGAGACTCCAGGTTTATTGATGCCTGAGAACCACAAGGGCAGGGGTTTCCTCAAAATGATGGGTCTGAAGAAGATTTCAGAACTAACATGCCTTAAAGAATTCTATATCCCCTTTGACTATTTGTACGAGAGGTACGGTCAGAGTAAATCCTACCGTACCTATCCTGATGATTTTTCCATCATCTCATTAGGGCATATTCATCGTAGGGTCTTTGTATTCATGTTCTGTTTCTTGGGGTTGATTGTGTTTACAATGAAAAAAGCAAGAATCCACACCCGACTAGCCATGGTCACTAAAACCTTAATGGAAGGAGTTGGAGGGCAACCATTCAGCATTGTGCCCATGATCATCGTGGAAATATACCGAGCCCAGAAAAGTGTCAACATTGAGCTAGTCACTTCGAAAGTTGCAATTTGCTGCTTCAGTTGTGGCTTGTGGAGCATCTACAAAAGGGTGAATACCGACAAGAGATTCAACGAAGGGACTGGGACGATCATATCGCTTTCCATAATCCAAAGCTAATGAATTATATCCCTAATATGTTTGCTCAGCCACAGGATGCCAAAGTATGGTTCGAGCTATTTGATAATTTGACTGAGGAGCAAGTACAACGGATGTTCGAACGGTTTTCGACCGAGGAGTTCATCCCACGATCCACAGATGCACCTTTCCTGATATTGATCGGTCTAAGAGGAATGTATCCTTATGTACCTCTCCGGGTTATGAGGCAAGCTGGTAGGAAGCAAGTTGTACCTAGGGTCGACAAGATGAGTCACTTCCGGGCTGACTTCCAGGATGATGATAGTCCTTACAAGTTCCAAGCTCAACATATGTGGCACTACAAGATTATCATGGGGAGAGATACCATCGAGCCAGACAGATACCATAACGACTGTACTTACTACTATTCAGGCTGGTTGGAGAATAATCATAATGGTCTGAGTGAACCTGGGTTTGTTCGAGGTTATAGGATCATAGATGAAAAGGCTGAGGCACAGGTCAAATACAATCAACTACGCAAGAGGAACCGGGAGTGCGAAAGAGAGCACCATGAGAAACAGGAAGCCAATCAAAAGCTAATTGAGGAATGGAAGGATATGGCTGTCAATGCCAACAAGCGACTGGGATATTTAGAGCGAGGTATAGTGGAGTTTGTGAGCACGTGATTTTTGCCCTAAGCAAATTATTCCAAAAGTTGCAAATCAAATAATTTTACAATTTTTAGAAATTTTGTTGCATTTTGTCGTATTAATTAGTTGCATAATAACTCGTGTTGAAAATACAAAATATGCATTTAGGGTTTTTATTTCATTCTTAGTATTAATTAGGTAGCAATTTT
>MU687873.1:55040-109845 GCA_026770625.1 Nicotiana glauca | reverse complement strand
CCCTGGGCGTAATACTCGGGTTTTATTTGCAACGTCCGCAGAATCCTATTTAGAGGATATACTTAGGCGTGATCATATACCGATCCAGTATAATATGCTGGAAGTTCATACACAAGTGCTCGAATCTCCAATATATTATGCTCGAACTTTTCGTGTGTTGGAGTTCCAACATATTATGCTGGAAGTTCATACACAGGTGCACCGAACTCCAGTATTTATTATGCTGGAACGGTCTCTGTTGCCGCAAAATAGTGGCTATTTTTCATTGACTTGGTAAACGCTAGCTATTTTTAAATGACCAGTCCGAAAACTAGCTAAACCGTGCTATTTTACAATAATGTCCATCCAACTAATAACATTACAAATTTGATATAATTCTTTCCCTCCCGAAATAGTTGGGTCTGAATGGATAGACAGCTAAACCAACATTTTGCTAAAAAGAAGAGAAAGAAAAAAAAATTGATTTCCTGGGAGACCCAAAAAAAAAAATATTGGCTCCGTCAGGGATCAAAAGAATTTGATTTTTACCTTTGATATGGGTATCGAGTTTTTGAATATATTCTCGCTGGTGGAGTCCTCTCTAAAAACTATCGTCATTAAATTTGATAATTACGATGACATTTTGTGACCAAGCCCAGATTTTTTTGTTGATGATTTTGCAAATATAAGATATGATATTTTATATAGTATAGCAGGAGGAAAGTGAGGATGATCTGTTTTTCATGTTGCTTGTCATCAGAGGACAAGATTCAGACTACAAATTCTTTGAAAAAAAGCATTCAAGACACCAAATCTATATCGTCATTCGCCAATATTTCTATTAAAACTGGTAATTGATCTGTCCTTTTTATCATCATGCACAGAATTTTGTAAAATTGGCAATCGGTATGTATTGTCTTTGAATTTGTACGATTTTCTGATATTACAATTTTTTATATGTAAATGGATCCGAGGTCCTAACAAATTACAACAATAACTAAGTCTCGATTCCAAGTAAGTTGTGATCGACTAAATGAATCATTGTTGTCCATATCGCGAATCATTGCTCATCCTAGATTTTAACGAGAAAAATGAAATGAATTTAACCACTCTACAAGCATGTTACTGGATAAAATTTAAAGCCAAGATTTGACATGCCTCTCTCCAGAAAAAAGAGTCAAGTGTTTTTATTTGGACAATATTGCACGTAAATATGTCGCACTAGTGCTTTGGGGTGGAAACTTGTTTCCTTATGTTTTTTACCCCCTTGTCAGAATCTTTCGTGTAACTAAAGGATTTTCCTCCCCATAACTGTTGCTAGGTACTATGTTCTCTCCTGCTTTCACTTCACAAGCATCTTTGTTAGAGGCCGATATAGGATTTGAAGCTTAGGGTTCCTACCGTAATTTTAAATTAATATACAATAATAACTGGGTTCACAATTAAATATTTATAAATATTTAGATGATTTCTTAATAGAAATACAGTGTCATGCAAAAGTTACTGGGTTCCGAGGAACCCAGCAACAACAATCTAGATCCGCCGTTGATCTTTATTATTATTAGTAGTATTTTACAAATGAGAAAATCGTCAAAACTTCATTTGATGGTCTCCCTTTTGCCTCTATTTTCAATCCAATTTAGTGCTATTGACCCTTTATCTTAAGAGATTGAGCACTGCATCGGCGAAGTCAGGAATTGAAAGCTTATAGGTTCAAAATTCTAGCACTTTTAAGTAACTGGATTCTATATTAATAATTTATACATATTAAACAGATTTTTTAAGACAAATACAAAGTTTCTACCTATGTTACTGGATTCGGCCGAATCCGTACCTTGATCTCTAGTTCCGCCCCTGCTGCACACTTTGTCCATTTAGCTTGAAAAATCCAGTTTTCTGTTTGACATATTGTATACTCTGTGCAGATAGCAGCAGAAGGAGATACATAGTTGAAGAAATAGAAAAATATGGAAAAGGAAACATTTCAGCTCAGACATTCACGTTCAATGACTTAGCTCTTGCCACTAAAAACTTCGATTCTGAATGTTTGCTTGGTGAAGGTGGTTTCGGGAAAGTGTACAAGGGCCACATTGACAGCAAGAATATAGTACTACTCTTCCCACATTTTCTTTAATCAATGGGTCCAACATTATACTATTATTGTTGTTTAGTTATTCATTGTTTATCCTTTTGTGTTTTTCAGGATGTTGCTGTAAAGCAACTTGATAGGAATGGCTTCCAAGGAAATAGAGAGTTCCTTGTGGAGGTTCTGTTGTTGAGCCTTCTTCATCACCCTAACCTTGTTACTTTGGAAGGATACTGCTCAGACGGCGACCAACGAATATTAGTCTATGAATTCATGTCAAATGGTTCACTAGAAGATCACCTTCTTGGTATGCATTCATATCCAACAAATTTTAACCTTTATTGCATATAAATATCCATCGACTAACTTAAGTAAATGACAACTACACCACCTTAAGGTGAATTTAGCATCTTTAATTTAAAGTTACTTATGATATATATGTACCTGATTTTGCAGAGCTTAGTCCAGAAAAAAGGCCACTTGATTGGATTACAAGGATGAGAATTGCGGAAGGAGCAGCCAGAGGACTTGAATACTTGCACGAAACAGCTAATCCTTCAGTAATTTACCGCGATTTTAAAGCATCCAACATACTTTTAGACGAGAAGTTCAATCCCAAGCTTTCTGACTTTGGATTAGCCAAGCTAGGTCCAACTGGTGAGAAGACTCATGTTTCAACCAGAGTCATGGGAACGTATGGTTATTGTGCGCCTGAGTATGCTTCCACAGGTCAATTGACAACAAAGTCTGATGTTTACAGCTTTGGAGTTGTCTTTTTGGAAATAATCACAGGAAGAAGAGTTATTGACAGCTCTAGGCCGAGTGAAGAACAGAACCTTGTCGTCTGGGTAATTTACAAGAATTCAATGTCACCAAACAAGACATGCGTGCTATCCAATTTTAAATTTATTGTAAGGTTAATGTCATCTTGAGATGGTTTTAGTCGTGTCCTACGTCAACCTCTAGATGCACCTTTCTGTAGGGGTAAAACCGTGATGAATGAAAGTGTTAAGAGGGGACGAAATAGACCTAAACATCACATGAAAGAAATTTGACTAGAAAGACTAACAATTTCTTAGTGATAATTATGACACACTAGAAAAAGATCGATATAGGTGATATCAATTAGAGTAGTTGGGATTAAGTTTTAGTCATGTTAGTATATTTACTTTTATGTTCAGTGTTTTCGAGGAATCTTTAGTCCTGTCAATGATTTTTGAGCCAGTAGAAAATATAAAAAATTCTAATGTACTGTCTTATTTTCATTTATATAATATTGAACTGAGATGAGGTTAAACGGAGTGACATGGACAGTAGGACTCGCATAACCGATTGATCCAATTCTTACTTGCTTGTAATTGAAGTGTAGTTGTAGTTGTCTATGTTCTGTTATGTTATTTTGACAAAATTACTGCGCAGGCAACACCACTATTCAGAGACAAGAAGAAGTTTCACTTAATGGCAGATCCATTGCTAGGAGGGGATTATCCAATGAAAGCACTGTACCAAGCTTTAGCAATTGCAGCAATGTGCCTGCAAGAGGAAGCCAGTACGCGGCCTCTGATGAGCGACGTGGTAACTGCTTTGGAGTTTCTATCCGGTAACAAGACGTATTTAGAGGCAGAAGGGGGAGAAGAGGAGGCTGCAGAAGATGACCACACATTCAAATCCCCACCTGCATTGCAAAGTTTTACGAGTAGACTTGAACGCGCTGAAAGTAATGATACCAATGCCATTAGGGAAAGAGACTAGTACCTTCTGTGTATAACCAAAACAACTTTTTCTTGCTAAGTTTCTTTTGTAGATTTTGTATATTATTGGCGGCTCCCCACCTGCACTATAAAGCTTTAGATGTTGAAAGTACTGAAAGAAGGAAGCCAATGGTGTTAGAGACTAAAACCTTCTGTGAATATATAAAACTTTTTTCTTGCTAAGTTTCTCAAATTTTCTGTATTATATAGTCCCTACCTGCACTGCAAAGCCTTACAAGTAATGTTGAACGTACAGAAAGCTATATATGTAGCAAAAGGTGTTAGAGAAAGAGATTAAAATCCCTTGCCCAGATAGGGTGGAAATCAACCTTAAAGGTGTTAGAAAAGAGACAAATCTGAAGTCTTGCCCAGATGGGATGGAAATCAACCTTTTCTTCAAAATCTTATAACGAACGAAGTTGTCAATTTTTCAATAATTAAGTGGTTCGGCCACTTCAGCTAATTTCAAATTCAACGGCTATCATATACTTAGGGGTCGTTTGATAGGGTGCATAAGAATAATGCATAATAGGGTGTATTAGTAATGCTGGTATTACTTATGCTTCCATTAGTTATTCTGGTATTAGTTATGCATTATACTGGTATTAGTTATGCTGGTATTAGTTATGCTAACATATTTTTTTTTTCCATTGTTTGGTTTGATGTATTAAAACATTGCATAATTTCTAAAAGAATTATTTGCTTACAAAAATGCCCTCAAAACTAGTCCACGCTCTAACTTTTTAAAAGAAACATATGTTGAGAAATATTTTTATATGAAAAGGTTTAAAAAATATTTTATTTGTCTACCTATATTTTAAAATAAAATTAAATATTTATTTATAAAAAAGAAAAATATGCTAAGAATTTATTTATTTACTAGGGATATAATTTTATTTCTCACTATTTGGATTATTTTGAACTTGTATACTAACTAGCATATCTTGATCAAGCATAAATTTTGAAGGACAATTTTGTCTTTAACTAAGCTAATGCATGCATTAAAACCCATTGCATTGCTAATACCATTGTTTTCTATGCATTAGTTATGCGTAAGATAATACCAAATATGATGTATAACTAATGCTTGCATAAGTAATGCATGAGTTTAAAATGTCTACCAAATAATGTATTATTAAAAGATAATACCAAATATGATGTATAACTAATGCTTGCATAAGTAATGCATGAGTTTAAAATGTCTACCAAATAATGTATTATTAATACACAAAGCTAATGCACCCTACCAAACAATGTATTATTAATACACAAAGCTAATGCATGCATTAGCTTATCTAATGCACCCTACCAAACGACCCCTTAGTGGAATACTAATAAGGTACACTTTACTGGACCGACCTCCATCAACTATATTCCACACAAATTGTGATAGGTTATATGTGTATCCCTGTTATGTTTTGATGATCTAACAAACCTATTATGAAGAACCTGAAACACATCCTCAAGAACTTAAAGATCAACAAGTCTCCAGTTGGAGACACGGTTCAACTCTTCAGAGTCAAAGGAACAGTATAGGGAACAGATAGCTACCAATTTCCGAGGTGACTGTACGAGTCAACTCTCCCAGCGGTAAAGTTGTTGTCTGCACACGCAGCAATGGGAAAACAGTGCAACAGTCAACTTTATGGGGAATGCCCTTACCTAACTTGCATCATTCAAGTGATATCACAAATGAATTATTAACATCAAGCAAAGGTAAAACAAAACACTTGCACATTGAAGAATTGATCAAGCATTCTCTCAAGTCATCTATCAATCTTGCAAGTGACTCTCAAAGGCATCAAGAACAAAGAAAAACATAACAACGGACCAGTTACCTGATCGAGTTATTACATGTCCTTAGTTGTGTTGTACCTTTGTTAAAGCACTCTACTTGTAATTCGTACTTATCTTAGTTAGAAGCATTGTGTGGGAAATCTTTATAGATCATAAACCCTTGTGTTTGTGTCTTGGCTAGAGTTAGTCGAGTTGTAAAGTCTTTGTAATAAAGTTATTACAAAGTGACTTGTAATAGTCTTGTTACAAGTTAGTGAGGATTAAGAGGTTAATTCCTAGGCTATAATAGTTTGTGATCTAAAATTTGCTCAGTAGTGAAGTTGAAATCCTACAAGGGTAGGTCGTGGTTTTTGATCCCGTGAGCTGGCAGTTTTGCACGTTAAACTCTATTGCTTCATTTACTTACTGCAGTGTACATGTGTTCTGTGGGAACTAATAGAGAACCTGATTCTCTATATAGTTTAGTGGACCCTTAATTTTTATCAATTGGTATTAGAGTGGGTTCTTTCTATCAGGCTAATACCTATAAAGGATCCTCATGCATGCTCTACCAAACTTCAAAGAAGGTGAGTCTACCTACAGACCGCCAAGATTTAACGACCAGTACTATGGATGGTGGAAGACAAGGATGCACGACTACATCATGACTGAAAACTTAGAGCTCTGGGATATCATCTGCGATGGACCCTTCATTCCTATGAAGACCATTAGAGACCCCGCAGTGACAATTTCTAAAACTAGAAAGGAATATAATGATGTTGGCCGCAAGGCTATTGAAAAGTACTTTCGAGCTAAGAAAGTCCTCGTCTGTGGTATTGGACAAGATGAGTACAGCAGGATATCAATATGCCAATCAGCTAAGGAGATCTAGGAAGCTCTCCAAGCAACTCATAAAGGGACAACACAGGTAAAGTATTCCAAAATTGACATGTTGACCACAGAGTATGAGCATTTTAGAATGAAGGACGATGAGTCCATTCAGGATATGACACTCGCTCCATGTCTATCATTAATGAGCTTCACTCACTATGATAGATCATCCCTAGGAACAAACTTGTCAGGAAAATACTTAATGTAATACCTAGTTCCTGGGAAAGCAAAGTAAATTCCATTACAGAGGCAAAGGATCTTCAAGAGCTGAACATTGATGAACTTGTCGGTAATATCAAGACCTACGAAATGAAGAAGAAGAAGGATAATGAGAGAATTCCCAAAATAGAGAAGAACTTGGTCCTCAAGATGGGCAGTAATGACTCAGGTGGTGAGGATACTGATATAGCCTACGTAACAAAAAGGTTTCAAAAAATGGTTATGGAGGCTTTCCAAAGAGGGGCAACTCCAGCAAGCCAAAAAGGGTATGACCTATTTCATAAGTGCGGCAAGCCATGACACTTCATCAAGGATTTCCCTCTCCTCAAGAAAGATCAATACAAACACAACACTAACAAAGCAGCTAACAAACAATTCAAGCAAAAAGATACCGCTGAAAATGTTGTGAAACAAGCCCTTGCTGTATGGGGAGACTCTTCCAGCGAATCTGAAGGAATGATGATCAAGGTGATAGCTCCATGATGAAAGTGGAAAGTGAAGCAGCTGATTATGACTCAATCTTTGCCCTTATGGCAAAATCTGACAATGATGAAGATGGCGACGATGATGATGAGGGAATAGTGAAATGAAGCAACCGACAATGGCACATGGATAGTGGTTGCTCGAAGCACATGACTGGAAGTATAAATGATTTCCTTTAACTAAAGGCCTTGCAGGGAGGGAGTGTATCATTTGGAAATGGCAATAATGGATACATTCTAGGAGTTGGAAGGGTCGGAAAGTCTCTTTATCACTCTATTGAAAATGTGTACTACGTGAATGGGTTGAAATACAACTTGTTGAGTGTTTTCCAGATTTGTGGCAAGGAAAATAAAGTGGAATTTGTATCCAAGATATGCACAGTCAAAAATCTTGTGACTGGAGAAGTGGTGTTAGTGGCTAAAAGATACAAAAATATCTACGTTGCTGACTTTGAGTCCTTGAAAAATGGAGATCTCAGCTGTTAGAGTGTTGTTGATGATAATGCTGAGCTATGGCACAGAAGGCTGGGTCATGCAAGTTTCACGTTCCTGAACAAATTGGTCAAGAAAGACCTGGTTCGTGGTCTGCCCAAGTCAAGCTTCAAGGATCATAGGGTGTGTGATACATATGTAAAAGGAAAGCAAGTCAGATCCTCTTTCAAGCCCAAAAAGGAAGTCAGTAACTCAAGGCCACTTGGTCTCCTCTATATGGATGTATGTGGACCTATGAGGGTGCCAAGTAGAGGAAAAAAGAAGTATATATTTGTTATAGTGGACGAATATTCAAGATTCACTTGGACTCTGTTTCTCAGAACCAAGGATGAAACCTTTCAAGTGTTTGTGGCATTTGTGAAGAAGATCCAAGTGAAGATGAGCCATAATGTAGTATGTATCAGGTCTGGCCATGGGAAAGAATTTGATATTGCAAAATTCGACGAATTATGTGCTAAAAATGGTATCACCCACAAATTCTCAGCTCCAAGAACACCTCAATAAAATAGTGTTGTGGAGAGGAAGAACAGGACTCTTGAAGACATGGCTAGAATAAGATTGGTAGTGGCATTGCAAAAGGTTTCTAGGCAGAAGTCGTCAACACTGCATGCTACTTGGTGAACAGGTGCATGATCATGTCCCTTCTTAACAAAATGCCATACGAAATGTTGAATAGAAGGAAGCACAAGCTAACACATTAAGAATATTTGGCTGTAAATGTTTTGTCCTCAACAATGGCAATGAATCACTTGGAAATTTTGACGCCAAAAGCGATGAGGGAATCTTTCTGGGCTATTCATAACAAAGAAAAGTATACAAAAAAAGAACTCATTGTGTTGAAGAAAGCATACATGTGATCTTCAATGAATCTAATAATGTATGTCGAAAGGATTTGAATGATTAGGATGATAAATATGGAAAGCAGTCAATTGTCCCTGGTGAAGTCATTGACATAGCAAATGGAAAGGCCGATATGATGAGCCATGTTTAGGAATCAAATGAGGATGGTGCAACCATATCTCCAATTGATGTAGAGGAACCTGATCCCTCATTCACAACAATTGAAGCTAAAAATAGAGTGGTCGATCTCTTCCAAGGCACCACACATGCTGAGAAAAGGAGAAGCCAAGGTTCACATTCTAAAATACCTGGATCCTCTAACAATGAGACTCAAGTGTCTAGCTGGAAGTATAAAAGTTCATACCCTCTTGAAACATAATCATTCCTCTTGATTCAGTAATTTAAACCAAATTAAAGAAAAGAAACTCACTTGTCGTATTAGTCTTTCTCTCTCAAATAGAGCCCAAAAATATCAAGGAAACATTAAAAGTGCAGACTGGATTATAGGTATGCAAGAAGAGCTCCATCAATTTGAGAGGAATAGTGTATGGCACCTGGTTCCAGGACCTGTTGATCAAACTATTATAAGAACCAGTTGGGTATTCAAAAACAAACTTGATGAGTTTGGAAACACAACAAGGAACAAGGCAAGGCTAGTAGTTCAAGGCTACAATCAAGAAGAAGGGATTGAATATGATGAAGCATTTGCTCCATTTAACAATTTGACCGATCGTTTTGAGCTCTAACATACGTTCAGCAGTTTGAGGCCATGAGCAGCTTCATTTCAGGTATTATGACTTATACCCATGGCCGTAATTGAATTCCGGGAAGATCGGAGTTGATTTGGAGAGAGAATTCTCATTTAGAAAGCTTTAAGTTGAAAGAATCGACTAAGATTGGATTTTTGAGTAAAGGATCTCAGAATCGGTATTCGAAGGTTCCAGCATGTTCATATGATGATTTCGGACTTGGGCGTATATCCGGATCATGTTTTGGAAGATCCGAGAATGTTTTGGCGCCTATTGTGGAAGTTAGCATTCTTGGAAGAATTTCATAAGTTTGGGTTAAAGCGCATTTCAATGTTATCGAGGTCTGTTTGAGATTTCGCTTATGGGAATAGCTTTGTATGGTGATTCTGGTATTGGGAACACGATCGGAAGTGAATTCGGATGTCTGTGGGTTATTTGGCTAAAGATAGAAATTTAAAGGTTTTAGGGAAGTTTGACCGAGAGTTGACTTTTTGATATCGAGGTCGGATTTCGATTCCAAAAGTTGGAGTAGGTTCGTAATGTCAAATATGACTTGTGTGTAAAATTTGGGGTTAATCGGAAGTGATTTGATAGGTTTTGGCATCGAATGTAGAAGTTTGTGATTCTAACGTTTGATAAGCTCGGATTGGAGGTTGATTCATGATATTAGCATTTTTTGATATGATTTGAGTCCTCGAACAAGTCCGTAATATGTTTTGGGACAGGTTGGTATGATTGGTTGGGGTCCCGGGGGCCCTGGGTGGATTCTAGATGGTTAACAGATCGATTGGGACTTGAAGGATCAGCTGAAGCGGTCTGGTTGCTGGTGTAACTGCTTTTACGGAGGGTTCACTATAGAAGCGGCCCCGTGGAAGCGAGGAAGGGATCCGCATAAGCGGTTAGAAGCGAAGGATTTAGAGGCCACAGGTGCGAAGGAATTTCTGCACCTGCATGATCACAGATACAGTCGGTGCGGTGCAGAAGCAAGCTGGGACAGCTGGAAGAGGACCCTAGAAGTGGTATTGGAATCGCAGAAGCAGTCAAGTGACCATAGGTATGGAAATGCTGGAGGCAGTGTGTTCTTTTAACAGTCGAAAGATGGTCATTTTTCTCCTATTTTCAGTTGATTTGGAGTGCTTCAAGTGGGGGTTGTTCATCATCAACAATAAGGTAAGCTAACCTCACCTATCTTGAGTTAAATACATTGATTATGTATAGGCTTTTAGCATATAAATTGGTAGAAATTTGGGGGTTTGAGGAAGACCTAGAAATTATAGTTTTTTTGATTTTGACCACGATTTTGGGTATGAAATTGAGAGTAGATTATATATTTGAGTTCTTGAGGCTATGGATAAACTTATTCTTCGAAAATTTTTGGAATCCGAGCATGTGGGCCCGAGGGTGTTTTTGTCAGTTTTTGATTAGGGTTAGGAATTGTTATGAATTGGATTATTATGAGCACTTGAGCATATATTAATGGATTTGCATAATTATTGCCTAGTTTTGGAGCATTAAATATCGCTTCGAGTCTTTGGAAGGGTGTGGAATGTCGGTTATGGATCTTCGGAGCAAGGTGATTCTCTTTCTAACCATGTAAGAGGGAATTGTCACCATAGGTGAGTTAATTGTTATGTGCTCCTATTTGTGGAGGCTATGTACGCACGAGATGACGAGAGTCCGTGCGTAGCTACTATTATGCTTAAGTCCGGGTAGTTTAGGGCAGAAAAACATGCTTACTTGTAATACTTGCAACCTTGTTGACCAACCTAAAAATGCTGAAAATATATCTAACGTATAAATGAAGTTCCAAAAAGGCTAGATGTCATTTTTTGAATTTTAAAAGAGAAACTTGCCTTTCCTAAATATTTGCTCCTTGATAAATTATTGATTCAACTGTTTGAATGTGTTTATCTATTGTGGAACGTGCCGAAAGCCTTGGTAGATTAAATAGATACACCTATGGTTCGTGACATTCGACCCTCTGGCAGTGCACAGTTTATATATTATTGGATAGGGACGTACGATCTCGGCATGATTTGTGCATGCTTGTATTGCTTGGCTTAAAATTTATTGAAGGCTATATTGCTTCTTCGTGGCTTGAGAATATATGTATAAATGATGAAAAAGGAAATTTGGAAAATTGTGCCTAAAAGAAAGAATTATTTACTTGCTTCACTCTATTGAATTACAATCATGTTTATATAAATCCTCGATTTTTCATATTATTGATTGCCATTATTGGACCACTAGCAAGTGAGGAAGTCGGCCTCTCGTCTCTACTTCTTCGAGATTAGGCGGGATACTTACTGAGTACACGTTGTTTTCATACTCATGCTACACTTGCTATGCATTTTTGTTGCACAAGAACATGCATCTCAAGCGGCCTAGTGAGCGTAGCAGCATGGTTGATATGGAGACTTAGTGAGCTGCACTTTTCGAAAAAACCTGCAGCAAGCAGTTTCTCTTTCAGATTTCCATATTTACTTTATGTCCTATTTGTATTCCGGGCAGATGTTGTATTATATTGTTTCCCAGAGATAGCTCATGCACTTGTGACACCGGGTTCTGGGATGTCTATGGGATTATTTAGTAATTTGAAATTATTAAAGATATTAGTATTCATTCAGTAGAACTTATTATTTATTGTTTATATGTACAAAAGAAGTGATTTCAGAAATATTTAAAACAATGAATCTCTAGTTAAATAGTGTTGGCTTGCCTGATAGTGGTGTCCGGCGCCATCACGACCCGTAGTGGATTTTAGGTCGTGACAACATGGTATCAGGGTACTAGGTTCCCTTATGTCTCACGAGTTATGAGCAAGTCTAGTAGAGTCACGCAGATCAGTACGGAGTAGGCTACAAGGCTGTTAGGAGCACTTCCCTTCTTGATTCCTCATTGTGCGATTTCATTCTTTGAGGCTTATGCCCTAGTTTCTTTCCTACTCAATCTTACGCGATGCAAACCACTTTTTATAAATCGAGAATTGAAGAACTTTAATGGTACTACAGATGTGGTGCGGGATGTTTCTCCCGGTATAGTTGGTTGGGCTATTGTCGTCACCTTGTGGAAGGGTTTTTCTATCATTTCGGCTCGGTAGTTGTTCTTCAAAGAGCTTGGAGGCTATGCATAGGTTGCTATGATGCTCACGATTGGTTGTCAGTATTGACTTGATGGTAGGATACTTGCTATGTGTTAGGGAGGTGAATGATTTGAAAGGAAGTCTACTCAGTACACGATTCGGAGATCTGATATTTCATTTTCGGCGGAGGAAGAGCAATTGGCCTATGAATGTCCAAATCCAGGGTGGTGGAGTAACGAGACTTGGTATTTTCAAGCGTGGTGGAATTTTTATCTACGATATAGTGTCTTCGTCTTCAATTGTATGTGTTAAGTTCACCGGTGTTATGGTCTTCTACAATTCACCTTTGGGGTAAGATATTGTGAAGTAGTATTAAAGAAGCGGCTGTTAGATATCGCGGGGTATGGTGGTTCAATACTGAATTAGTGTTGCTAATGGTGACGGCTTGAGAAAGATGATCTTCGGAAAGGTTTAAAGTTTGTAGCAATTTGTGGGTTCACGTGCTATGAAGTTAGATTTTATCAAAGGCATCAGCTGAGCAACAAAGGGGGAGGAAGAACATGTGGGAAGTGTCATGCAGTGGTTAAACTTCTAGAAGGCCAGGTGTAAGAAGTAGAGGTCGAGTAGTTTCTTAAAAACGTGAGTCTGCCCAAAGTCGGAGAGTGGCAGAGTAGTATGTGGATTCAGTAGCTGGGTCTACGAACTTAATTTGAAATATTGGCTAGCATAACAGCGGGAGAATTGATATGACGGAAATGAGCTACTTGATATGAAGAAGGATACAACATAACCTTGGATTGGAAGATATTGTCGCACATTTAGTTGATGTCCCTAAGAAGTTAACGGACTAGTATAATTGGTGGATAAACAAGGCCTCTTGATGGGTTATGTTTGATGTAGTGATTGTGCCTCGTGCACTGGCTTTGAAATATGTTAGTGTGTAATCTCCATAGGTGGGTTATCTCCTGTGAGCAAATCAATGATCGCGTGGTTGACGAAGCTTCCGCGAAGAATCCTATTGGCTATCTAGTAAGGAGGTCGAACATATGAATGTGTTTAATGATTCATAGTATTCATAAATGGTTCACAAAAAGATTTCGAGGAGCTTGGCGGGTTGATTGTGCTAGATCATGTCAACGATGGAGAAAGAATCTTGTTGGATTCTAGAGTTGCATAATGGTGGCTTCAAGCTAAGTGGGAGAGTCCCACTGCCTACGATTGGGTTGTATGATTATCTTCTTGTGAGGTTTCGGGTTATTGGTGTATTGGTAAGTTGTTTCGGCTAAGGGAAAAGAACATAAGTGTCAATTTGAGCAAAGGAATTGAATAAAGTGTTCTATAATTTGCATCATCGGGTTATGTTCGAACTTTGGGAAGACTCAGGAATTATTCTTCTCGTAGAAGTGAGTTGCAAGGAAAGTGATTTGGCCAAGTGCTTCTTTGACAGGGCGGTCATGGGCTAGCGGAGCCTTGCATTTGATTATATTTGGGACCATGTTAGAGAGGGTGATTCGCAATAATGGTCCTAGTGAATTCAAAGGTTAAAAATTGTAGTGCCTAAGGATTTAAGCTTGCAAAGTGTTTAGGAATAAGGCTTGTGAAGCAGTTTATGATAAGAGGCTCAGAATATTATATGATGTTCTGACTTGCAGTGTAGCATTGGGAGGAAAATGAGAAAAAGACTTCGGATTCGTAGAGAAATTATCAGAATGGATGTACCAATTGAGATGCGAATATGCGCACAAGAAAGGAATGAGATGGTTCGTGGCATTTGAGACAGCATGGTCTCGTGTTGCAAGGCCACTCGGGTTGAGTGCGTTATATGTTGAATGAAGTTATTATTGTTCTAAGAAAATTAAGGAGAAATTGGAAAAGGTTGGATTGGTTAACCTTGATTGAATTGGCATATTGGTGGCTTAGGCCACTACTTGAAGAATTGCAACTTCTACGGGTGTGAGAATTCACTCGCGTGTTGCTAAGGTTCTCTTGGAATGAGTTAAGTAAAGAGCTTCCATGTAAGGAGGTGTTTACCATGTTAGTGGTTTAGGAGTTGTGATGAAATTCTTGTACTATCGCATGTTGGCTTGTCAGGTGTAGTAAGTGGTATGAAATTTGAAAGTGAGGATCAAGGTTACGGTTTGGTGTTGACAAGTATGTCACGAGCTCGGATGAGCATAAAAGGGGTTTGAATGATTAGAGTATGCTGGCATTTTCTTCTACGTCACCTGGGATCGGTGTTTTGTGGAAGAGGCATTGCATCCTGGTTATGGATTCTTGATCGCTTTTCAGCGTTAGTGCAGCCGGTGGTATGGATGTGCAGACTTGTTACCTATTATGGAAGGTCATGGGAGCGTGTTCTACGGGAAGATCATATGAATGTGGCATGTAGTTACTTGATTGATTGTAGAATGGAACCAAGTATGAAGATTGTGGTGATATCATTAATTTGAGAATTTATGCCTGGCAGGCGCTTGGTTATTGGGTTATGGACTGTAGAGGACTACTTCGGTTGTGATGGTTGTTCTTGTGTACTACATGAGAAGGGGGTTATTATGGACCTAGAAAAGATCATTGGCCTAGTTCGGTACGGTCAGAATCAGCTTGAGGTCAGTGGATGGATTTAAATATGAATATAGGCTGTGTATCAGGCTGAATGTGTTCATTTTATCATAGCTCTCCTTATGGGGGTAAGTATTCAGACGTGGTATGTTATTTCGTAGTTGGCTATTTCACGTAATGCTATATTGTGTCATGTGAGTTGCGAAACATCTTGGTAAATTTCTTATGTGTTGAAGTCCGGCGTAGCGATGGTGTTATGTGAGCAGGATGGCTCTTTAGCTTCAAATAATATATCGCACCTCAGTTGTGCTTGAGTTTGTTAGCTTATGGCGCTATATGTCCCCTCAGGGATGGTGCTATGCACTTAGCGTGCTTGTGACCGATATTAGATATCTTGTTGTAATGAGAAATTTAGCTCAATGTGTATCTCCTTATGTGAGTTTTATGTGCGGACCGGGTTGCACGCCGTAACAGTGTGATGATAATTACAGTCCCTTATATTTTATTCTGTGTTTTTTTCCCATTTTTTTAGGAAATTCCATATAGGTTACGTGAGTTGAGTAGTCCTTTCTAGAGTTTGTTTTCCTTTTGTATCGAGTTCGAATTGGTAGCCTATTGGCATATTCTGGCATCATGCAAGACTTTTGATCATGCCCATGGTGGCTTATTGCCTGAGTAGTTCGTACTGGGTAAGACGAGATCACTGGATTTAGGATCAGTGTAATATGATTATATGAAGTATATTAAGGATGTAAGACCATCATTTGGTTCAAAATGAGGTGATGGTTCTTGTCAAGACTATAGACCCAATGAGTTGTTGATTCGCCAGTTGGTTATGAATTTCTACACGTCTCTTATGTCGTGGCGGTGTTGCAAGAGTTGGAACAAGACTTGTATATATCATGAGGTGCGTTGTGAGCATCATATTAGGGGAATGTCGGTTGTTATGATTAGAGAATGTTATCATGGTCCTATGAATGATGTTGTGCATAGTGTGAATTCAGCAAAGGTATGTAATCTTGTATCTATGCATCATGTGGTGATTGATACGGTGTGCATAAGTTGAAAGCAGGCCTAGCTGAGAATTTTGGATGTTAAAACAGAGATCTAAAGCTTATTTGTTTGAATAAAAGAGAATATCTTCGGATTTGCTCAAGCTAATGTGATCAACTGAGTTGTGGTAGCACGGGTAGACACTAGGCGTTTAATCGTGATTTCAGACAACTCCAGTACAATTCTTAGCATGTTCGAGGATGAACGTATGTTTAAGTGGGAGAGAATGTGATGACCTGATCGGTCATTTTGAGCTCTAATGCGTCGTTCAGCAGTTTGAGGCTGTGAGCAGCTTCATTTCAGGTATTATGGCTTGTAAGCATGGCCGGAATTGAATTTCGGGAAGATCGGAGTTGATTTGGAGAGAGAATTCTCATTTCGGAAGCTTTAAGTTGAAAGAATCGACTGAGATTGGATTTTTGAGTAAATAATCTTGGAATCAAGATTTGAAGGTTCCAGCAGGTTCGTATGATAATTTTGGACATGGGCGTATATCCGGATTAGGTTTTGGAAAACCCAGGAATGTTTTAGCGCCTATTGTGGAAGTTAGCATTCTTGGAAGAATTTAATAAGTTTGGGTTGAATTGCATTTTAGTGTTATCGAGGTCCGTTTGGGCTTCCGATTTTGTGAATTGCTCCATATGGTGATTCTGGTGTTGGGAGCACGATCAGAAGTGAATTTGGAGGTCCGTGGGTCATTTTGGAGTCATTTGGCTAAAGATAGAAATTTGAAGGTTTTGGGAAGTTTGACGGAGAGTTAAATTTTTAATATCGGGTTCGGATTCTGATTTTTGAAGTTGGAGTAGGTACGTAATGTCAAATATGAGTTGTGTGCAAAATTTAGGGTCAATCGGACGTGATTTGATAGGTTTTGGCATCGAATGTAGAAGTTTGAGACTCTAAATTTCATTAGGCTCGGATTGGAGGTCGATTCATGATTTTAGCTTTGTTTGATATGATTTGAGGTCTCGAACAAGTCTGTAATATATTTTGAGACTGGTTGGTATGATTGGGTGGGGTCCAGGGGGTCCCGGGTGGATTAGTGATGGTTAATGAATCGATTGGGACTTGAAGGATGAGCTGAAGGGGTCTGGTTGCTGGTGTAACCATTTATGTGGAGGGTTCACCGTAGAAACGGCCCCGCATAAGCGAGGAAGGGAACCACACAAGCGGTTAGAAGCGAATGAGTCAGAGGCCGCAAGTGAGAAGGAATTTTCGCACCTACGTGATCGCAAATATGGTCGGTGCGGCACAGAAGCAGGCTGGGACAACTGGAGGAGGACCGCAAAAGCGGTATTGGAACCGCACCTGCGGAATCGCAGAAACGGTCAAGTGACCGCAGGTGCAGAAATGCTGGAGGCAGTGTGTTCTTTTAAAAATCGGGAGATGGTCATTTTTCTCCCATTTTCATTTGGTGAAGGCGATGCGGATAGCTTGAAGTGGGGGGTTTTCATCATCAACAACAAGGTAAGCTAACCCCACCTATCTTGAGTTAAATACATTTATTATGTATGGGTTTTAGCATGTAAATTGGTAGAAATTTGGGGGTTTGAGGAAGACCTAGAAATTGTATTTTTTTTATTTATTTTGACCACGATTTTTGGTATGAAATTGAGAGTAGATTATATATTTGAGTTCGTGAGGATATGGATAAACTTATTCTTCAAAAAATTTTAGAATCGGGGCACGTGGGCCCAAGGGTGTTTTTGTCAACTTTTTGATCAGGGTTAGGAATTGTTATAAATTGGATTATTATGAGCACTTGAGCATATATTAATGGATTTGCATAATTATTGGCTAGTTTTGGAGCATTTAGCATCAATTGGAGTCTTCGGAAGGGGGTGGAATGCCGGTTATGGATCTTCTGAGCGAGGTGAGTCTCCTTTCTAACCTTGTAAGAGGGAATTGTCCCCATAGGTGAGTTCATTGGTTATGTGCTCCTATTTGTGTGAAGTTACGTACGCATGAGATGACAGGAGTCCGTGTGTAGCTACTATTATTCTTAAGTCTGGGTAGTTTAGGGCTGAAAAGCATGCTTACTTGTAATACTTGCAACCTTGTTGACCAACCTAAAAATGCTTAAAATATATGGAACGTATAAATGAAGTTCCAAAAAGGCTAGATGTCATTTCTTGACTTTTAAAAGAGAAACTTGCCTTTCCTGAATATTTGCTCCTTGATGAATTAATGATTTGACCGTTTGAATGTGTTTATCTATTGTGGAATGGGCCGAACGCCTTGGTAATTAAATAGATGCATCTATGGTTCGCGCCATTCGACCCTCTAGCAGTGCACAATTTTTATATTATTGGATCGGGCCGTATGACCTCGGCATGATTTGCGCATGCTTGCCTTGAAATTTATTGAAGTTGATATTGCTTCTTTCCAGCTTGAGAATATATCTATAAATGATGAAAAAAGGAAATTTGGAAAATTTCGCCTAAAAGAAAGAATTTTTACTTGCTTCACTCTATTGAATTACAATCATGTTTATATAAATCCTCGATTTATCATATAATTAATGTACCATTATATGACCACTAGTAAGTGTCGAAGTCGACCTCTTGTCTCTACTTCTTCAAGACTAGGCGGGATACTTACTGAGTACACATTGCTTTCGCACTTATACTACACTTGCTGTGCATTTTTCTTGCATAGGCACATGCATCTCTAGCTGCCTAGTGAGCATAGCAGCATGGTTGATACAGAGACTTAGGTGAGCTTCACTTCTCGAGATGACCCGCTGCAAGCAGAGTCTCTTTCAGATTTCCATATTTACTTTATGTCCTATTTCTATTCCGGGAAGATGTTGTATTATATTGTTTCCTAGAGATAGCTCATGCACTTGTGACACCGGGTTCTGGGATGTCTTTGGGATTATTCAGTATTTTGAAATTGTTAAAGATATTAGTATTCATTTAGTGAAGTTTATTATTTATTGTTTAGATGTACAAAAGAAGTGATTTCGAAAATATTTAAAACGAGAATCTCTAGTTAAATAGTGTTGGCTTGCCTAACACTGGTGTCCGACGCTATCACGACCCTTAGTGGATTTTTGGTCATGACATTCCAGTTGCTAGAATGGAGGCCATCAAATTTCTCATTGGCTTGGCATCTCATGTAGAATTCAAATTGTTCCAATTGGATGACAAAAGTGCATTTCTGAATGGCTTTTTAAAAGAAGAGTTCTTCATCAAGAAACCGCCTGGATTTGAGAATCATGAGCATCCTGAGTGCGTCTTTAAACTTGACAAGGCTCTGTATGGGCTAAAGTAAGCTCCTCGTGCTTGGTATGAAAGATTGTCAAAATTTCTTCTAGAAAATTGTTTTACAAGAGGAAAAATTGACAACACCCTTTTTTCTAAATAAACGAGGAAGGAACCTGCTCATTGTACAAATCTATGCTGATAACATTATTTTCGGGGCAAGAAATGATTCTCTGTGTAAGGAATTTGCAAAACTCATGGGGAGTGAGTTTGAAATGAGCATGATGGGGGAACTAAACTTTTTCTTAGGTTTACAAGTGAAGCAAACTCACAAGGGGACACATAATGGTGGAACTGAACTTTTTCTTGGGTTTACAAGTGAAGCAAACTCCCACAGGGACAATGATAAGTCAACAGAAGTACATGAAGGAGATGCTCAAGAGATTTGACATGGACGGATAAAAAATCATTGATACTCCAATTGTCACAGCCACTCGTCTGGACATGGATGAACCTGGTTCCTCTATGAATGAGACCATGTATAGAAGTATCATAGGGTCACTCCTGTATCTCACAACAAGCAGACCAAATATTATTTTTAGTGTGGGTCTTTGTTCCAGGTTTCAATATAATCCAAAGGAATCCCATCTAAAGGAAGCCAAGAGAATCCTGAGATATCTCAAAGTGATACAGGACCTGGTTCTTTACTTTCCCTCGGGAGACAATTTTCATTTAATTGGGTATGTGAATGCTGACTATGCTGGGTATCTGGTGGACAGGAAATCACTTCTGGCATGACACACTTTCTGGGTTCATGTCTACTTTTATGGGGTACTAGAAAACAAAACTCATTGGCCCTCTCAACTGCAGAAACTGAATATATGGTTGCTGCATCTTGTTGTGCTCAACTGTTATGGATTAAATAGCAGCTGGAAGATTTTGGTGTGTTCTCTAAGTGTGTGCCCTTACTATGTGACAATAACAGTGCTATCAACATGGCCAAGAATCCAATTCAATATAAGAGAACAAAACACATAAATGTGCGACATCACTTCCGCAGAGATAATGTTGAAAGGACTTATTTGTATGAAATTCTACAGCATAGAAGATCAAATTGCAGACATATTCACCAAAGCACTGAGCAAAGAGCACTTTGAACAAAATCGCTTGTCTCTGGGGTTAATGATATCAAGCTGAGGACCTGGTCCCTCGATGATTGGCTACGAAAGAGATGTACATGTAAAATAGATAAAAAGTTTTTTCTGGCACAGTCTAACTAATCTCTATACAGTTACAAGTACACAGGCATGACGATTACATAGCAAAGAGGCAGCAAATGCATTGCACATTGGTCAAAGTATGATGCTTACATTTGCAAAAATTGTCGGAGAACTTGGTTCCCTCGACACAGGTTAGTAGTTCCTCTGTACTCTCATGCACAACTTTTAAATGGCTGAAATGGTGCCATCCATGTCATCAATTGTCAATTTCTTTTCATTCCCGCTGTTTGAACCCAAACGTCTCACCTCTTTATGAACCGAACCGACTACCCAAATTGCCAGCCACTCCTAACTAGTTCCTTACCCATATTAAATAACCCCTCGTAGTCAATTTCACAACTATCTATATTAAAGAATTCAAAATTCCTCTTTTCCCTTCTTCAAACCAAACACCTTCTTTTTCAACTCACTAAACTCTATCATGACTGAAAATCAGGAAGCCCAAAATGCTCCAGTCATCGTCCCCACTTCGACCAGTCCAAACCCTAAATCAAAGTCAAAACCACCCACTTCTCCGACCCAATCGAGTATCAATTCTCATCGCAATCGCAAAACTTTGACTCCTGAAAAGTTTCGTAAAGTGACCTCTCCTTCTGCCTTTTACTGTAAAGAGAGAAGAAAATCCAGAAGTTACTAGTTTTCCTGTGCAAGAAAGATCTTCTCTTCATGGGGAACAACTTGAGAGGGAACAAGATGTTTGTCATATCCCTGTTGAATCGACAATGATGGCCCCTGGCCTTGATTCTACAGGTAATACTCTTTCTACTTCAAAGTTTACCATGGGGGTACAACAAAAATAAGCCATAGAAAACATGTTGTCAATAGCTACTGACGGAAGTATCATTGGGGGTAGTGAAGGTGTGTTCGAGTCTCAGGGGGAAGAAAATACTACAGTAGTGGATAGTAGGTAACTGGTACCTGTTGAAACATCAGCACCGAATAGTACTTCTAGGGCACCCAAGAGGAGACAACCCTTGGTCCCTCTAATCACCCCAGGTTAGTATTGATCCTGCTCCCTCTCCTCACTTTTATGCTAAGCCCATATCCATAATTGTCCCTGAGATGTGATCAGTGACTGAGGAGGAAAAGGAGGATAGTGAAGAAAAAGAAGATTATGATAATGCTGCTCTAGCGAGCTTTATCAGTTCTAGGAGTGGAAATGCACCTCCCCATGGGTCAATGTCTAAAATACCCATCACGATGTTGCAAAAGAAGGAAGAATTTGAGTGTCTTAAGGAAAAGTAAAAAGGAAAAGAAAAAGAGGAGACTAATGAAAGATGGAAAGATTGTCAATGAAAAAGTGTTGCCTCATGCACAAGTTTTGAATATTGATGAGAGGTCGTAGAGGAACCTAGTTCCTTGGTTTGTAAGTCCTCAAAGAATCTTCCTGATCCAAAGATAAAAGGGAGGATTTTGTGTCAAGAAAAGAGAGTGAGATGGGTCTATCGAGGGTGAAAAATCTAGTTAAAATTTGGTTGAAAAGTCTGGTGAACATGTGATTGGGAAGTGTCTTGACAAAGTGTCATATATTGAGAAAGGAAAGAGTTCATGGAAATCAATAAAAAAGAAGGCTGGTGCTAGAGAGAAACCTCGTTCCTCAAGGAAGGTCAAGGTTGATGAAACCCAGGGTCCTAAGAGAGAAAAACTGAAAAATCAAAAAGTGTTGGGGGCCGTACATTTGCCCTTAATGCTCTGAAACTGGATGGCATGTGTCAATTGGTGGAAATCTGCGAATTTCAATAGTGGACACACCTATTCATAGGTAACAGCCCCAATGTGTATGAGGAAGAAGTGTGGAGTTTCTATGCCGACTTGTTTAAAGTAGAAGACGATCATATCTGTATGATGGTGAATGGTGTTAATTTTGTGATGTACTCTGATGTGCTGGGAACTATTTTGGGTGTGCCTGCTAAGGGTTTGTCTTATGTTCTGGGAACCTGCTCTTCAAACTTTAGAAATGCTATCTTGAAGGATGTGGCAGTTTAGCACGGGGAACGGGTACAAAAGAAGGCCCTACTTCCAGTGTACCAATTATTATTTGAAATGGTGAACAAGGTCTTGCTCCCTCGTGCTGAGAAAAGTCCCATAACATCTCGTGAAGACCTAGTTCTCATGTAAGCACTGGAGAGCTACACCACTATCAACTTGCATGCCATCATGATAGAACACGTGCAGAAGGTAGGAGATTTCAAGGATGGTAATCATGGGCTACCTTACGGGTTCATACTTATCAAGGTGTTTAAGTTCTTCAAAGTCCCTTTGCAACAAGCTAAAGTGAGTATCCGTAAGCAAACCTTCTCCAAAACTACCGTCGAGGAATGTGAATAAATTGAAAAGGATGGAGGGGTTGGCATCACTTCTACTATCTCCCAGTTTGTCAATGCTTAAAAAAGTGCCACTGCTGAGATAAGAAAGCTGAAGGCAAGGAATATCATTCTTGAGGGTCAGCCAAGCCAGCTTCATGAGTCACCTGGTTCTAGTTGCTCTCAAAGCACAGAGGTTGCTCGTCTGACCAAGGAAAATGCCAACCTCAGGAAATAGGTTGAGGATCTGAAGGAGGGGCTGCTCAATGAGTAATGTCAGCTAATTCTCAAATGGACATCCTTCTTGGAACTCTTGCCTCTTCATATGGGCCTTCCTCTTATAGTGCTCCCTAAATAGTGCCCTTCCCAAGTGTCAAGTCCTTAGTGTCCATATTCTTTTTGTTCTGATAATGTTTATGATTGGTATCTTTGTTTTTGCTATTTTTATTTTTGTGGATGTGTTTGGAAACAATGGAACTGCTCCCTTCTTAATGATCTAAATTAATGAAAGTCTCAACCTTCTGTTGTTTATGCCTTTCTCTTTTGCTCTATTTTAGTCATGATTGTGTGCACACATGTGGCATGAGTTAACTAAAGCTAGACTTCTTTTTGTTTAAGGCCTGTTACTGATCTTTTTATGATGCCAAAAGGGACAAAATAATTAAAGGGGAACATGATGGGGAACAGATTCAAGGGGAATATAGAAAATGCGAATGTCAATCTAGTTCTTAGGGGGAACTTGAATTATAAGTTTGTCATCATCAAAAGGGGTAATTGATAAGTTATATGTGTATCCATGTTATGTTATGGTGATCTAACAAAATTACTATTAAGAAGCAGATAAGAAATGTAATACACATCCTCAAGAACTTAAAGATCAACAAGTCTCCAATTGGAGACACAGTTCAACTCTTCGTAGTCAAATGAACAGCAGAGAGAATAAATAACTACCAGTTTCCGAGTTGACTATACAAGTTAACTCTCCCAGCTGTAAAGTTACTGCCTACACATGCAGCAGTGCGAAAATAGTGCAGTAGTCAACTTTAGGGGGAATTCCCTTTACCTAACTTGCTTGCATCATTCAAGTGATGCCGCAAATGGATTATTAACATCAAGAAAAGGTAAAAAAAAATACTTGCACATTCTCTCAAGTCATCTATCAATCTTGAAAGTGACTCTCAAGGGTATCAAGAACAAAGAATAACATAACGACGGACCAGATCCTTATATCGAGTTATTATATGTCCTTAGTTGTGTTGTACCTTTGTTAAAGCACTCTACTTGTAATTCCAACTTAGCTTATTTAGAAGCATTGTGTAGGAAATCTTTGTAAATCATAAACCCTTGTATTTGTGTCTTGGCTACAGTTAGTCGAGTTATAAAGTCTTTGTAAAAGAGTTATTACAAAGTGGCTTGTAATAGTATCGTTATAAGTTAGCGAGGGATTAATAGGTTAATTTCTAGGTTACAATAATTTTTAATTTAAAGTTTTCTCAGTAGTGAAGTTAAAATCCTACAAGGGTAGGTCGTGGTTTTTGATCTCATGAGCTGGGAGTTTTTCACCTAAAGCTCTATTGTGTCATTTACTTACTGCAATGTGCGTGTGTTCTGTATGAACTAATAGAGAATCTGGTTCTCTATATAATTTGGTGGACCCTTCAAAAGTAAGTCATTGGAATATCTCAAGGGTTGTAGTGTAATATCTTAAAGGCTGCGGTCACTATGTATGCCTCATGAAATATGCACTCGATTCCATAAAATCTTCTTGTTTATTGAAGAATGTTAGTAGCATAACTATTAGAGAAAATATGTATATAGGAGGCTTAGTCCCATATTGGAATATGAGTAGTATGTATAGTGTAGAATATAGATATAACTAGGGCTCCTCGTAATATGGTAAAGCAATATTTCAATGATAATCTCGCGTGTCTTTACTTCTCATATGGTATCATAGCGGACATAGTCCAACATTGGTATATGAATAGTATGTATTGTATAGAATATGGATATAAATACAACTCCCTGTAATATAGTAAAGTAATGCATATCAATTATAATTTTTCGTGCCTTTACTTCTTTTAGTAACACGATCATTTAAAGGTAGAGGATGTTCTTAGAAAAGGATATCCGCTTCGACTAAATCTTTCATTGCCAAAATAATATAACTTTGTTGGGAAAATTGAAGCTAGATATATCATATTACTAGATTAACACTACTAGCAATTCAGAAAAAAAACGGCAAACAATTTGCAATCAAAATTGGCCTGTCAAGAAAAGCGACCAAAGTTGGTTGCTAAATTGGAGAAAATTATTAAATAATTATTCTAAATACATTAGCGATCAAGGTTGGTCGTTTTTGGTCGATAATTTGGTTAAAATATTGACAGGACTATTCAGACTTGCTTGGTCAAAGGAATTTGAAATTAGCGACCAATTTTGGTCGCTAAAATGGGACCCAGTTATAAAATTTTAATAATTATATTATTATTAAAAATATATATAAAATATAAATAAATATAATTTAAAATTAGCGACCAAAGTTGGTCGCTTACAAAAGGGGAAGCAGATAGAGACCAACTTTGGTTGTAATCCGGGACCTATTCATAAAATTTTAATAATTATATTATTATTTAAAAAAATTATAAAATATAAATAAATATAATTTAAAATTAGCGACCAAATTTGGTTGTTTACGAAAGGGGAAGAAGATAGAGACCAACTTTGCTCGCTAATCTGGGATCCAATTCTTATATTTAACAATTATATTATTATTTTAAAATTATATAAAATATAAATAAATCTGATTTAAATTTAGCGACCAACTTTGGTCGCTAATTTTAATTTCTGGATAATTAGCGACCAAAGTTGGTCTCTTTTCAGGTCAACTTTGGTTAAAATTAAAAATTACTTCTATATTTACTATCTAAATAATATAAATATAATCCGTTAACGCTTTTATAATACAAGAGATGAATACACTAAAATATACTATACATGCTATAAATCCCTAAAATAACCCAACCCTGTGTTATTGGCGTTTCATATATATGTATGTATGTATAGACACACACACATACACTAATACAAGAGATGAATACACTAAAATATACTGTACATGCTATAAATCCCTAAAATAACCCGACCCTGTGTTACTGGCGTTTATATATATATATATACAACAACAACAACTACCCAGTGTGTTCCCACAAAGTGGGGTCTGGGAATATGTATGTGTGTGTGTATATATATATATATGTGTGTGTATATATATATATGTATATGTATATATATATATATGTATGTATAGACACACACATACACTTCACTGTAATACTATAACGTCTATATAACTTGTTATGGTATATGTTAGTGTGTATATATATAACACATACACTTCTTGCTGCTTTAACTACATATATATCATGTTATAGTATATGATACTGTATTCATTATTTGTATTATAGCAGAGTTAATGAATTACATTCATTCATCACTAGGTTATAAGTCGATGAATCAATTATAACAGATTAATTGTTATAGGTCGAGACGTTTTGTTTTAATTATTCAACGATGCATCTGAGTAGGTTATAAGACGATGAATCAATTTACACATAGATATATTTGATGAAAAATTTAATATACTAATTAGGATCTTGACAAGTCAATCAATCCATAAAAGAACCCGATGTAGGGTGTAACGACCCGACCGGTCATTTTGAGCCCTAGCATGCCGTTCAATAGTTTTATTCCATGAGAATCTTTAGTTCAAGTATTATGACTTGTACGCGTGGTCGGAATTGTATTTCGGGAAGTTCGGAGTTGACTTGGAGAGAAAATTCTTATTTCAGAAGCTTTAAGTTGAGAGAATTGAATGAGATTGGAATTTAGAGTAAACGACTTTGGAATCGAGATCTGAAGGTTCCAGTAGGTTTGTATGATGATTTCGGACTTGGGTGTGTGCCTGGATCAGGTTTTGGATGACCCGAGAGCGTTTTGGCACCTATTGTGGAAGTTAGCATTTTGGAAAAAATTTCATAAGTTTGGGTTGAAGTGCATTTCAGTGTTATCGATGTCCGTTTGGGATTCTGAGTCTGGGTGTAGCTCCATATGGTGATTCTGGAGTTGGGAGTGTGATCAGAAGTGAATTCGGACGTCCGTGGGTCATTTTGGAGTCATTTGGCTAAAGATAGAAATTTGAAGGTTTTTGAGAAGTTTGAATGGAGGTGGACTTTTTGATATCGGGGCTGGAATCCTTTTCCGAAAGTTGGAGTTGGACCGTAATGTCGAATATGACTTGTGTGCAAAATTTGAAGTCAATCGGACGTGATTTATAGGTTTAAACATGGAAAGAGAATTTTAAAATTCTAAAGTTCATAAAGCTTGGATTGGGGGTCGATTCATAGTTTTAGAGTTGTTTGATATGATTTGAGGCCTCGAGCAAGTCCATAATGTATTTTGGGAGTGGTTGGGGTCCCGGGGACCTCGAGTGGATCCTGGATGGTTAACGGATCCAAAATGGAATTTTTGAAAGGCTGAAGTTGCTGGTTGCTAGTATAACCGCACCTGCGAGACCTGGTCCGTAGGTGCGGAGCCACAGAAACGGCCAGAGGAGCCGCAAATGCAGTTTTGGACCAGAAGTGAAGAGACTGCATTTGCGGTCATGTAGCCGTAGAAGCGGGAGCGCACATGCGTGGTCAACGTGCAGAATTGAAAAAGAGGGCCTGGTGAGAAACCGCAGGAGCGGTACAAAGGCCACACCTGCGGAACGCAGAAGCGGTCAAGGGACCGCAGGTGCGGAAGTACTGGAGGCAGTGAGCTTGTTTTAAATCGGGGTTTGGGTTCATTCTAACCCCATTTCTTCCATTGCAGCCGATTTTTGGAGATACTTTGAGGTGCGATATTGACCACCAAGCATGAGATAAGTAATTTATGCTAGTTTTAATTTGAATACATGATTATATACAGATTTGGACAAGGAAATTTGTAGAAATTTGGGGATTTGGAGGAAGACCTAAAAATTTGATATTCTTGAATTCTGGCCATGATTTTAGGCATGAAATTGAGAGCAAATTATATATTTGGGTTGGTAAGATTTTGGGTAAGCTTTATCTTAAAAAGATTTTGGAATCTGGGCATGTGGGCGCGAGGGCAATTTTGTCAACTTGTCGATCAGGGTTAGAAATTATTATAAATTGGATTGTAATGAGTAATCGAACATATATTAATGGATTTGTATAATTATTAATTAGTTTTGGAGTGTTGTACATCAATTTGAGTCTTCGGAAGGGCGTGAAATGCCGGTTAAGAAACGTTTGAGCGAGGTGAGTCTCCTCTTTAATCTTGTAAGAGGGAATTGTCCCCATAGGTGAAATAATTAGTTATTTGCTCCTATTTGTGGGGATACATATGCATGAAGTGGGGAGAGTCCGTGCATAGCTACTAATATGTGTAAGTCCGGATAGTCCAGGACCCAAAAGCATGTCATACTTGGACATCTGTGATCTTATTGACAGTTGAATTTTTTAATTCCTAACGAATAGTTAAATGAATTTCTAAGAGAATTAAACTTCTTTTCCTTAAATCAGTTAAAGGGAATTGGCTTTTATTTGGATAAATGTTCCCCGATAAATTCTTAATTTGTTGTTCGAGCATGTATTTCTATGTGTAGCTGCATCGTATGTATAATACGCGAGAAGGGTGAATGTTTGTTTAAATTTGACCGCATCGCATATATGGTTCACGAGCGGGGTAATAAATGTATCTATGGTTCGTGCCACTCAACCCTCAGCAGTGCATATTTTTCATTTATTTTGGATCGGCCCATACGACCTCGGCATGAGTTGCACATGTTTGTATTGCTTGCCTTGAGATTTATTGATAATAATATCTGCTCTCCCCGACTTGAGATAATCGTTAATTAATGAATTATGAATCCGGAGACTTTTACATAAAAAGCAACTTTTACCTATTTTGTGACGCGTTTGAATCTACTGTTGTTCTTAATAAATCCGTGAGTCATTGCATTAATAATATTATTATTGGAACATTAGTAACTGTCGAAGTTTCCATCTCATCTCTACTTCTTCGAGATTAGGCAGTTTACTTAAAGAGAACATGTTGTTTTCGTACTCATTCTACTTGCTGTGCTTTTTGTTGCATAGGTACAGGTGTTTCTAATGGCCTACTAGGCGTAGTAGCACAGGTGACTCGGATACTAGGTGAGCTATATTTCCTCGAGGCGACCTGCAGCTAGTATAGTCTCCCTCAGAATTTTATTTACTTTCTGTCTTGTTTGTGTTTCAAACGGCTGATGTACTTTATTCGATTTCTTAGAAATTGCTCATGCACTTGTGACACCGGGTCTGGGCTGGTTATGAAGTATTTTGTATAAACTGCTTACCATTTAATTTAATTCAAATCGTTTATCTTTTAGTGGTAAATTTGAAGGAAAATCGTAGATTTCAAGCGTACTAAAACAAGAATTTAATTAAGTATTTTTTTTGGCTTGCTTGACAGTTGTGTCCGGGTCCATCACGACCCATAGTGAATTTTGGGTTATGACAACATGGTATCAGAGCACTAGGTTCCCATAGGTCTCACGAGTCATGATCAAGTCTAGTAGAGTCTCGCGGTTCGGAGACGTCTGTACTTATCCTCGGGAGGCTGCAGGACTGTTAGGAGTACTTACCTTCTTGATTCCTCATCGTGCAATTTGATCCCTGGAGGCTTATGCCTTTAATTTCCTTCCTATTCAATCTTATACGACCTGAACCGCTTCTTGTAAATCGAGAATTGAAGAATTGTAATGGTACTACCGATGCAGTGCAAGGTGTTTCTCCCTGCATAGTTGTCTGGGCTATTATCGTTGCCTTGTGGAAGGATATTCTATCGTTTCAGCTCAGTAGCGGTACCTCTGAGGGCTTTGAGGCTAGGCACAAGTTTCCATGATGCTATGAACGATTGTTCCGTAGTATTGATATGATGGTTGGATTTTTGCCTACATGTCAGGGCAGTGAATAACTTGAAGGGAGGTTTACTCAGTATATAATCTAAAGATTTGGTATTTTATTCCCAATAGGGGAACGACAATTGGACTAAGAATGGTCAGATATGGGCTGGTGGAGTAACGAGACTTGGTATTTGCGAGCGTGGTGGAGTTTTCTTCTATGATGAGGTGTCGTTGTCCTAATTGAATATACTAAGTTCGCCGGTGTTATGATCTTCTACAATGCCTTTGGGGTAAGATATTGTGAAATAGTATTGAAGTTGCGGCTTTCAGATATCGCGGGGTACGGTAGTTCAAGATTTAATTAGTGTTTCTAATGTTGATGGTTCGAGAAAGATGATCTTCGGAAAGGTTTAAAGTTAGCAGCAATTGTGGGTTCACGTGCCACGAAGATAGATTTTATTTAAGGCAACAGCTGAGAAGCAAATGATAAGGAAGGACATGTGGGGAGTGTCAGGCGGTGGTTAAAATTTCTAGAAGGTCAGGTATAAGAAGCAAAAGTCGAGTTGTCGACTAAAGGGGTAAGCTTCCCTAAAGTAGGAGAGTTTGGAGTGATTTGGAAATTTTAGTGATTGCTAATTTGGGCCTATGAATTAATTTGAAGTATGGGCTATTATGTGGAAGGATATTTGACATAACGGCAAGGAGCTGCTTGAAATGAAGAAGGATACAACCTAACTTTGAATTGGAAGGATGTTTCCGCGCACTTAATTGATGTCCACGAGGGGTGAATGGACTTGTGCAGCTAGAGAGTGAGCTTGGACTCAGGATGGGTCATTAATGTCATGGTGATTGCACCCCGTGTAGCAATGTTGGAGAACATTGGCACATAAATCCCACAGGTGGGTTATCTCCAGTGAGCGGATCGGTGGTTGCATGGTTGGCGAAGCTTCTACGAAAATTCTATTGGTTATACAGTGAGGACATCGATAGTGCGAATGTGGTTGATGATCCAGATTATAAAAAGGGATTTTACAGAAATATTTTGAGAATGTTGGTGGTTGATGGCGGAAGGTTATGTCAATATGAAATAAAGAATACTGGTGAATTTTAGAGATTGTATATCAGTGGCTTCAAGCTAAGTGGGAGAGTCCCACCGCCTACGATTGGGTTGCATGGTTAACTACTTGCGAGGTTTTTGGTTATTAGCATATTGATGGGTCATTTCAGCTACTGAAAGAACATAAGTAGTAATTCGTGCAAAGGAATTGTTAAAGGTGTGCTATGGTTGGCCTTATTCGCTCATGTTCAGATTTAGGGAAGGATTCAGGATTTATACCTTGTATAGGTGGGTTTCATGGGAAATGATTTTTCTGGGTGCTTCGTCGAGAGGGTATTCATATGCTAGGAGATTTATAGAATTGATTATATTCGGGGCCAAGTCAGAGCGGGTGGCTCTCAACAACATTCCTAGTGGATTCAAAGGGCCAAAGTGTGGTGCCTAGTGATTTCGAGCCTATAGATACAGTTACGAATCAAGATTTCTAGAAGCTTATGAGAAGAGGCACAGAATGTTCTATGATGTGTTAACTTGCAGTGTAGCCTTTGGGAGGCATGAAATGGTTCGTGGGATTTGAGACAACATGGTCTCGTGATTCAAGGTCACTCGAGATGAGTGCGGATGAAGTGTGTTATGTGTTGAATGGAGTCATTATTATTTCTAAAGCAATCAAGGATAAATTGGAAGAAGATAGATTGATTATCCATAGTTGAATTGGCATATTAGTGGATTAGGCCACTACTTAAGGATTTGCATATTCTACGATTATGAGGGTTCACTCATGTGTTGCTATGGTTCTCTTGGAAAGAGTTAAGTAAAAAGTTTTTATATGATGAAGTGTTAATCTATTAGTGGTTCCGGAATTATGATGAAAATCGTATTCTATCGTATATTGGCATGTTGGTGCAGAGAGTGGTATGGAATTGGAACTGAGGATCAAGGTTGGAATTCGATATTGACAAGGGATGTCACGAGCTCAGATGAGCAGGAAAGTAGTTTCGATGTTTAAAGTAAGTTGGTATTGTCTTCAGCGTCACCTGAAATCGGTGTTTGTGAAAAAAAGGGCTTTGCATCCTGGTTAAGGATTTTTGATCGCTTTTTAGCGTTAGTGCGGCCGGTGAGTTTGATGTACAGAACTATTATCTGTTACGGAAGGTTGTGGGAGCGTGCCCACAGAAATGTTGTATAAGTATGGAATATAGTCACTCGATTGGTTGAAGAGCTAAACCAAGTATGAAAATTGTGGTGATATCGTTAATTTGAGAATTATGCCTGGAGGGCACTTGATTAATTAAGTTGTGGACTGTGGAGGATTATTCCAGTTATGATGGTTGTTCTTGTGTATCATGAGAAAAAGGGGGTATTTATGGACTTTTGAAAGGTTATTAGCCTAGTTTGGTGCGATCAGAACCAGCTTGAGGTGTGCGGAGGGGTTTAAATGTGAATATGGGTTTTATATCAGGCCAAATGTGTTCATTTCAGCAAGGCACTCCTTGTGGAAGAATAGCCGGGGTGTTATTTAATTGTCAGTTATTTCAATTAATGATATATTGCGCCATGTGAGTTGTGACACAGCTTGGTGAATTGCGTACATGTTGAGGTTCTACGTAAAGATGATATTATGTGAGCAGGATGGCTCTCGGGATTCAGATAGTATATTGCACCTTAGTTGTGCTTGAGTTTTGTAGCCTATGGCACTATATGTCTCCCCAGGGATGGTGTTATGCAATTAGTGTGCTTGTGACCGATATTCAGCATTTTATTATAATGAGCAATTTAGCTCGATATATCTCCTTATGTGAAATCTATGTGTGGATCGGGTGGCACGCCGCCATGGGTACGTTATTTGGATCGGGTTGCACACCGCAATAGTGAGATGTGAGTACAGTTCCCTGTATCTATTTTATATGTTTTGTTTCCTCTTTTCCTGAGTAGAACTTATATTACCTGTGTGCCCACGTCGCATGCATGATTCGCAAGCGGGGTGTTTGTTTAGTTATGTTGATTGCGTCGCATGTATGATTCACGAGAGGTAATCGAATTTCCTTTTCGGAGTTCATTTTCCTTTTGTATCACGTTTGAATTGGTAGCCCATTAGCACATTGTGGCATCATATGAGACTTTTGATCATGTCCGGAGTGGTTTATTGCCTGAGCAATTCGTACTAGGTGAGACGAGCTCATTAGACTTAGGATCAGTGCAATCTGAATATATGAAGTATATTAAGGAGCAAAGACCATTATTTTGTTCGGAAAGAGGTGATGGTTTTTGACAGGTGTATAGACCCTATGAATCATTGATTCGGCAGTTGGTTATGAATTCCTACACATCTCTTCGGTCGTGGCGGTATTGTAAGAGTTAGAACAAGACCTATGTAGGTGATAAGGTGCAATGGGAGCATCAGATTCATGGAATTTCAATTTGTTCGATCAGAGAATGCTATTGTGGTCCTATGAGTAAAGTGGTGCAAGGCCTGGCAGACAATTCCAGATGATAAAATTGGGCTCTAAGGCTGATTTGCTTAAGTGAAAAAGGATATCTTCGAATTGATCGGGCTACGACGCCCAGCTCAGTTGTGTTAGCACGAGTACGTGCTCGAGGTGTTAAACAGTGATTTCAGAAAACCCCAGCATAGTTCCTAGCACGTTCGAAGACGAACGTATGTTTAAGTGGAAGAGGATGTAACGACTCGACCAGTCGTTTTGAGCCCTAGCGCATCGTTCAGCAGTTTGAGGCCATGAGCAGCTTTGATTCAGGTATTATGACTTGTATGCGTGGTCGGAATTGAATTTCGGGAAGTTCAGAGTTGACTTAAAGAGGAAATTCTCATTTCAGAAGCTTTAGTTTGAGAGAATTGACTGAGATTGGAATTTAGAGTAAACGACCTCAGAATCGGGATCTGAAGGTTCTACTAGATTCTTATGATGATTTCGGACTTGGATGTGTGCCCAGATCGGATTTTGGATGACCCGGGAGCGTTTTGACGCCTATTGTGGAAGTTAACATTTTAGAAGAAATTTCATAAGTTTGGGTTGAAGTGCATTTCAATGTTATCAATGTCCATTTGGGATTTCCGAGTTTGGGAGTAGCTCTGTATGTGTCATGACCCTAGTTCACCGATCGTGAACATGTCGTGATGGCATCTAGTCCCCACGACCAGGTAAGCCAAATATTGCGGAAAAATATAATATTACGGAAAAATAGAATAAACCAAATTAAATAACTGGACGAAGACGGTACTATATGCCACTCGGCATGTACAACTCAATAACACAAGTCTACTAAAATTCCTAATGACCCGGAAACTCACGGGCAACACAGGCTATAGAAATGTACCGCAAGGTCTCCCAACACCAGAATGTCTAACAATCAGAGGAAAGAAGACTAAATACTAGTGGTAGATTAAGAGAGAGACTCGTCGGTCTGCGGACGCAGCAGAACTACCTCGAAGTCTCCGTGATCCTCCTGCCTCACTGATAATGCGCCTGAGTAGAGGTACCTGGATGATCTGTACATGAAAAACATGCGCAGGAAGGGCTTGAGTATACCACAGCGGTACTCAGTAAGTGCCCAATCTAACCTCCGTTGGGTAGAGACGAGGAAAGGTCAGGGCCCTACCGAGGCAAGAATATAACAACAGCAATAATTAACAGTGTGGAAATCTGACAAAAATAATAAACGCAGCAGTGTAATAAGGAAAATCAAAAAAGCAATAATAACTACAAGGATAAAGCAGAAACACAGAATAAACACAGCTCAATCTCAAATACCAATGAGGGTCTCCCAGGATACCGTCCCGTAGCCCTCCCCTCAACTGTCCAATGGATCACCCGGGACACCGTCCCATAGTCCAACTCTCGTACCAGTATCTAAGGATCTCTGGGGATACCGTGCCGTAGACCAATCATTTATGTGCAGGGGATCTCCCGGGATACCGTCCCGTAGTCCCAAAATAAAAGTGCAGGGGGATCTCCTGGGATACCGTCCCGTAGTCCCAAAATAAAAGTGCAGGGGGATCTCTCGAGAATCGAACCCGTAGTCCCAAAGTAAACAAACAAGGGGGGAGCGACCGGAATCCCACATCCGTAGTCCCAATGTAAATGCGCAATCACAGCCAGAAATAAACCAAACCAAGGAATAAAGTACTAAAAACAGAGCAACAGATAGAACTAGCCTAGCATACTTCACGTAGCATAGTCAAAACAACTTAAGCAATTAGGCAGTTAAGTCAGCTAAACATGCTTTTCCTAATCTAGCACAAATTATAATTTCAAGTAAAGTACAACAATTAATAAAGGAAGACTAAAGTTCATTAACTTAAGTAAAAATCGGATTTTCAACAATTGGCTCAAGTACGCGCTCGTCACCTCACGTACAAGGCACCTCAAATATCAAGTAAAAATCCTAAGGGGGAAAGGTCCCCCACACAAGGTTAAACAAGCCACTTACCTCGATCTTGCTTAATATCACTAGAAACCACGCCTTTGCCACGAGTATCCGACTCCAAATGGACCAAATCTATTCAATGCAATTACACATCGTAAATAATATTGCAAACAATTGATTCCACTATTAAATTTAGAGTTAGGGCACGAAACTAGGTAAAATGACCAAAATGCCGCTCCAGCCAATGCCTCAGAATCAAATAATTTTCATGTTTTCAGGACCCTCGTAGTCTCATGAGTCTAACCATATAAAAATCTCCCAAATCGGAGGTCAAATACCCCTTCAAAACCCCAAAGTTTGGTCTATGAACTTTTACCCCAAATTACCAAGTTTTTGATCCTAAATTCGAATTCCAATGATGTATTTAGCTATATAATGATGAAATATAATGAAAAGGGATCAAAGAAACGTTACCCAATGACTTTCTCTTCAAAATCCCACTAAAAATCGCCTTCTCCCATGCTCTCAATCGATATTCAAACTTATGAAATTAAACCCTCGAAATTTTCTATTTCTGCCAAGACATTTCTGCTGCTGCGGACAAGGGACGACTTCTACGGTCCCGCATATGCGGACAAAGTGTCGCTTCTGCGGCTTCCACTTACCATCCCATTTTTCGCTTCTGCGGTCTATGGATCGCTAAAGCGATACCGCTTCTGCGGAACTTCGTACGCTTCTGTGGACCTGACCTTGAGACCACGCCTTGCTTCTGTGGCTGCCTAACCGCTTTTGCGGCTCTGCTTCTGCGGTTCCCAAGCCGCAGAAGCAAAAATACCAGAAGCCTGTTGCAAATTTTTCCTTCCAACTCCATAACTTGCCCATTGAGCATCCGAAACACACCCGAGGCCCCTGGGACCTCAACCAAAAGCACCAATACCACCTAATATATCATTCAAACTTGTACCAATCCTTAAAACACCTAAAACAAAATCGGAAATCCAATGAAATCAAAGATTCAAGCCTAAGAACTTCAAATTCCAACAAAACACGCTTTCGATCAAAAACCTAACCGAATCTCGCCCGAATGACCTGAAATTTTGCACGCACGTCCCAAATGATGAAGGAGCTACAGCAACTTCCGAAATTCAAATTCGAGCCTCGAATCAAAAACTCACTGTCACGCCTCCTTTTTGCGCTACCGCACCCCGCGAAGGGCGTGGTAAAAGGGAGTTTTTCCAATTAAAGGACAATCGAAACGAGATTCGTTTATTAAGAGATTTAGAGTCGCCACTTGGGAGATTTATGGTGTCCCAAGTCACCGGCTGAATCCCGAATCGAGGAAAAGAATGACTCTGTTTAACAGTCCGCGAGCCAGAAATTCTGAGTAAGGAATTCTATTAACCCGGGAGAAGGTGTTAGGCATTCCCGAGTTCCGTGGTTCTAGCACGGTCACTCAACTGTCATATTTGGCTTAATTATTTGATTTTATAACATGCTTTAACTTATGTGCAAATTTTAACTTTCAACCGCTTTTGATTATTATTATTTTATAATAATTGCAATGTCATGAAAACAAATCTCAAACCACGTCACATCAATGTACCCGTGGTTATTGACATATTTCGACTCCGTTGAGATTTGAATTTAGGTCACATAAATGTGCACCCGAGTTTAAGAAAGTGAAATTATTAATACGCGCCTAAAGAGACTAACGCGTTATTATTTTGGGGAAGGCCGTGAAATTTGCTAAACAACTCTTCCCGAATTCTAAGCATTTTTATATATATATTTATGAGGGTCCCGCAGTTTGTGCGTTTTATTTGGTGAGGCTCGTCTCATTTATTTTAAAAGGATAATTCTAAAGTGACTATATTTTTTTATTTTTGTTCGTCTTTAAAAATAAAGAAAAGTCCTAATTAATTTTGTTATTGAATTAAAAGAACGGCCAATCACAAACTTTGGCCCAGGCCCAAATGTACATAGTATCAGAATTGGACCCGGGCCACTCCTTAGGGCACTAAGGCTTGCACTTCTCGAAAATGGATTGTTGAGCCCAATCCGTTTAAACTAAACCAAACTTCAATTCTATGTGAGCAAGTGTTCACTATATTTACTTCAAGTTGGAATCGAATTATGCTAACGTTACTTAACAATGAAAAGCGAATTAGACATGTTGAAATAGCATATAGGAATAACAATTTATTTGAACTTTTTTTTTATTTTTTTTATTTTTTATAACTACTGAATAGGATTTTAACTACAGTGAACAACCAATCAAATTACAGAAAAAACTATCTAGAATATGGCAGTCATTAAATTACAATTCAACATCAGAGGCTTCAATTTCATTTCTATTTCAAACTGGAGATCTACATTCCAATGGATTTAGGATGTGTACCTGGTATGTAGAACAGAAAAATGGGATAAGCAATCAGTAACATAAAACAACAAAAATACAGCAGCGGAAAGTCCAACACAGTAGCTTCAACACCTCAATCCAGAAATCCCAGCAACACGAAAAAAATCAGTAAAAATGGAGAAGAAAAATAGTCCGGAAATCTCTCTTTGTTTTCTCTTTCTAGATTTGAACTTGCTCTGGTGTTCTTCCACTCTCAATATTTCAGAAAATTTCGTTCTATCTTTTTACTCTCTCCAAACTGAATTCTGCCCCTGTATATCCAGTGTATCCACAGTGTATATCGAATGTATATCGTTCGCTCCGCCCCCTTCTTTTTTTTCTTCTCCTCCTATTTTTCTCCGATTTTTTTGAACCCCCCCCCCCCTCTTCCTAAATTTTCTCTTCTATTTATAGCAAAATTTTTAAAATTTGTTTTTTTAATATTTTATTATTTTATTATTTTTTTAATTAAAAGAAATCCTGCTTACAAATTGCTTTTATTTTTTTAGAAAAACAAATCTCATCTTTATTTATTTTTATTTTAAAATTCCAACTTTAATTACTTTTATCTTATTTAAAATCCCACTTTTATTTTTTTAAAAGAGAATCTCACTTTATTTAACTTTTCTTCAAAAAAGCAAATCACTTGCTTCTGCTTTTCTTTTAAAAATTCTACTTTCATTTACTTTAAAAATTTTAAATTTTCAGATACCTTTATATTTATTTTTTAATTCCAACTTTATTTTACTTTTTATTTTTTTTAAAATTTCCACAAAACTTTTTATTTTTTAATTTTCTACATTCTTTTACTTTTTAAAAAAAAAAGAATTCCACCTACTTTTACTTTTATTTTTTATTCAATACTTCCCTTTTCTTAGTTTTTTTAATCACTCCCGAAATTTAAAAAACAATATTTTTGGATTTTTTTTTATTTTTTATATAAAATAAATAAATAAATAAATAAATATTAATAGTAATAATTCACCTTTTAAATTTCTTGTATTTTTACCCTATAATAAAAAGTGTAATAAAGCTAAAATAATGGTAAGTTAAAACCCCCTAAAATATTTACATAAAAGAAGTGATAAAAAATTAAATTTTGTCAAAAATTAGGTGTTCACACTCACTATCGGACCGAAAACTTAAAAAATTCAAACTTCGGCATTTCAAGCCTAAATGAGCTAAGAATCCCCAAAATACATTCCGAACACGCTCCCAACCCCGAAATCTCCTAAGGAGCTAACAGAACCATCGGATTTCCATTCCGAGGTCGTCTTCACACTGTTCAGAATACGGACCATTTTTCAACTCTTAAGCTCTCATTTAGGGACTAAGTGTCCCAAAACACTCTGACTCCTAACACCGAACGTCCTGGCAAACCAAAATAGCAGAAAAGAACTTAGGGGAAGCAGTTAATGGGGCATCGGGGCGTAAATTCCAAAAATGACCAGCCAGGTCGTTACATCCTCCTACACTTAAACATCCATTCATCCTCGAACCAGCATAGAGAACATACCTGGAGTAGCAAAAAGATGAGGGTACTGGCTGCACATATCCTGCTCGGTCTCCCAAGTCGCCTCCTCGGTCGGCTGACCCCGCCACTGGACCTTCACTGAAGCAATGTTATTTGACCTCAACTTTCTGATCTACCTGTCCAAAATGGCCATTGGCTCCTCAACATAGGATAGATCCTTGTCCAACTGGACTGAACTGAAATCCAACACGTGCAACGGATCACTGTGATATCTCCGGAGCATCGAAACATGAAATACCGAATGAACTCCGGCTAGGCTGGGAGCTAAGGCAAGCTCATAAGCAACCTCCCCAACTCACCTCAAGATCTCGAAAGCCCCAATAAACCTCGGATTCATCTTCCCTTTCTTTCCAAACCTCATGACGCCCTTCATAGGCGAGACCCGAAGCAGATCTGCTCACCAACCTTATATGCAATATCTCGAACCTTCTTGTCCGCATAACTCTTCTGTCTGGACTGGGCTGCACGAAGTCTATCCTGAATCACCTTAACCTTCTCCATTGCATCCTGAACCATCTCTGTTCCCAATAGCCTGGCCTCACCCTCAAACCAACCCACCGGAGATCTACACCTCCTATCATATAAGGCCTCATACAGCGCCATTTGAATGCTGGACCGATAACTGTTGTTATAAGCAAACTCCACCAATGGACGGAAATGATCCCATGACCCCCCAAACTCAATCACGCATGCATGGAGCATATCCTCCAGAATCTGAATAGTGCGCTCGGACTGTCCGTCCGTCTAGGGGTGAAACACCGTGCTCAACTCCACCCGAGTGCCTAACTCCTGCTGCACTGCTCTCCAAAATCGCGATGTAAATTGGATACCGCTGTCTAAGATGATATAAACTGGAATACCATGCAAACGGATAATCTCCTTGATATAAATCCCCGCCATCCACTCCGATGAGTAAGTGGTACACACAGATATGAAATGAGCGGACTTGGTCAACCGATCCACAATTACCCAAATAGAATCAAATTTTTTCACGGTTCGTGGGAGTCCAGATATGAAGTCCATGGTGATACGCTCCCACTTCCACTCCGGGATCTCTATCTGCTGAATCAACCCACCCGGACACTGGTGCTCATACTTCACCTGCTGGCAGTTAAGGCATCTAGACACGTAGTCAACTATATCCTTTTTCATCCACCTCCACTAGTAGTGCTGCCTCAAGTCTTGATACATCTTCGCGGCACCCGGATGGATGGAATACCGCGAGCTATGGGCCTCTGCTAGAATCAACTCTCGAAGATCATCGACATTGGGCACACAAATCCAGCCCTGTATCCTCAATACCCTATCATCCCCGTCACATCTCTAGCATCACCACGCCAAACTCTACCCTGAATAACAAGCAAATGAGGGTCATCATACTGCCGCTCCCTGATACGATCAAATAGGGAAGACCGAGAAACCACACAGGCTAGAACCCGACTGGGCTCCAAAAGGTCCAATCTCACGAACTAGTTGGCTAAGGCTTGGACGTCCATCGCCATAGGTCTCTCTAAGGCTGGTAAATATGCCAAAATCCCCAAACTCTCCCCCCAGCGACTCAAGGCATCGGCTACCACATTGGCCTTGCCCAGGTGATAAAGAATAGTAATATCATAATCCTTTAACAACTCTAACAATCTCCTCTGACGCATATTCAGGTCCTTCTGCTTAAGCAATTGCTACAAACTCTGATAGTCAGTATAGATCTCACAAGGCACCCCGTACAAATAATGATGCCAGATCTTCAAGGCATGAACAATAGCAGCTAACTCAAGATCGTGGACAGGGTAGTTCTTTTCATGGACCTTCAACTATCTGGACGCGTAGGCATTTACCCTACCGTCCTGCATCAACATCACTCCAAGTCCAACCCGTGAGGCATCACAATAAACCGTATAAGACCCCGAACCATCAAGATTGGGGCTGAAGTCAAAGCTATCTTGAGCTTTTGAAAGATCGCCTCACACTCCTCTGTCCACAGAAATGGGGCACCCTTTTGAGTCAATCTAGTCATATGGGCCGCAATCGATGGAAACTTGTCCACAAAGAGACGGTAATAACCTGCCAAGCCAAGAAAACTGCGAATCTCTGTAGTTGAGGAGGGCCTGGGCCAACTCTGCATGGCCTCCGCCTTCCTCGAATCCACTCTAATGCCCTCACTTGACACCACGTGGCCTAGGAATGCCATAGAACTTAGCCAGAACTCACATTTTGAGAACTTTACATATAGTTTCTTCTCTCTCAGAGTCTGAAGCATTGTCCTTAGGTGCTGCTCATGATCTTCCCAACACCGAGAATATACCAGAATATCATCAATAAAAACTATAATGAATGAGTCAAAATATGGCCTGAATACATTGGAAATCAAATGCATAAAGGCTGCCAGGGCATTAGTCAGCCCAAAAGACATAACAAGGAACTCGTAATGACCATACCGAGTCCTGAAGGCAGTTTTCGGGATATCTGGCTCCCGAATCTTCAATTGATTATAACCTGAGCGCAAATCAATCTTGGAAAATACCTGTGTGCCCTGAAGATGGTCAAACAGATCATTGATACGAGGTAAAGGATAATGGTTCTTTAGTGTAACTTTGTTCAACTGGCGATAATCAATGCACATACGCATAGAACCATCCTTCTTCTTCACAAACAAGACAGGAGCACCCCATGGTGAAACACTAAGCCGAATAAAACCCTTACCCAGCAATTCCTGCAATTGATTCTTCAACTCCTTCAACTCAGGAGGAGCCATGCGATACGGAGGAATAGAAATGGGCTGAGTGCTCGGCAACAGATCAATGCCAAAATTGATATCTCTATCGGGCGGCATGCCCGGAAGATCAGCTGGAAACACATCGGGGAAATCCTGTACCACTGGAGCTGAATCAACAGAAGGGGTGTCAACACTGACATCTCTCACATAAGCTAAATACACGGCAAAACCTTTCTCAACCATACGTTGAGCTTTAAGGAAAGATATAACTCTACTGGGAGTATGATCTAAAGTACCACTCCACTCAATACGTGGAACATCTGGCATAGCCAGTGTCACAGTCTTGGCGTGACAATCAAGAATAGCATGCTGGGGCGACAATCAATCCATGCCCAGAATAATATCAAAATCGACCATACCGAATAATAACAGATTCGCCCTGGTCTCAAAACTATGAATAGTAATCAAACACGACCGGTAAACGCGGTCCACAACAAGAGAATCTTTCACAAGAGTAGAAACATAAACGGGGGCACTCAAAGAATCCCGAGGCGAACCCAAATGCGAAGCAAAATAAGAAGACACATACGAATAAGTAGATCCTAGATCGAATAGAACTGATGCCACTCTGTGATAAACCAGAATAATACCTAAGATGATAGAATCGGAGGCAACCGCCTCAGTGCGAGCAGGAATGCAATAATATCTATCCCGACCCTTCTCACGAGGGCAACCTCTATCTCCCCTACCTCCGCCCCTGGATGGCTGGGCAGGTGGGGCAGCAGCTGGAACTGTAATCATAGCCTTAGAACTCTGAGGACCCCATTGCGGCTGAGCACTCTGTGAAGAAGCACCCCTAACAAGGCTGGGGCAGTCCCTAACCATACGACGTGTATCACCACACTCGAAACAAGCTCTAGGAGGACGTGGTGGCTGCGACTGACTAGGCTAGGCCTGCTGGACTGACCTCTGGAAGTACCCCGCACAAGAGGCACACTAGAAACTGGAAGCGCATAATAAGGCTCCTAAGGTGCAGGCGGAGCTGGAGTACTGCCGGCTACTAGCAAAGCTGAATGTACAGGGCGACCTGAATAACCCCTACAATAACGACCTGCTGATGGGGTACAGGCAACAGAGTAGTGACCCAACTCTCGAGACCTCTTAGCCTCCCTCTCCCCTCGCTCCCTGGCGAGCATACCCTCAATCCTCCTAGCAATGCTCACTACCTGCTGGTAAGGAATATCCATCTCCAACTCTCGAGCCATGCTGGACCGGATGGGGGGAATACGACCCTCGATAAACCTTCGAACTCTCTCCCAAACTGTGGTAACCAAAGTCGGTGCATGTCTAGCCAACCTGGTATAACGGATGGCATACTCTGAGACTGTCATAGCACCCTGGATCAAGTGCTCAAACTCTGCGCGCCATGAATCCCTAAGGCCCTGAGGAACAAACTCTCTCATAAATATGTCTGAGAATTGGGTCCAAGTCAGTGAGGTAGACTCGACTGGACTGTCCAACTCATAGGTACGCCCACCAATCATAGGTGGCTCCCCGATGCTAAAAGGCGATAAAAAAAACCCCGCTAGACTCCACTATGCACATAGTGCGAAGGATGCAATGGCACTCCTCCAAAAATCCCAGGGCGTCATCTGATGCTAGGCCACTGAACACTGGGGGATCATATTTCTTGAACCTCTCTAGTCTACGCTGCTCATCCTTAGAGACAGCTGACCCATCCCTGAGCTGTGCTGGTGCTACATGCGGTATAGGAATAACCTCTGGGACCTGCTCCATATGAACTCTCTGCTCAGGAGTGCGGGCTGCGGGACTCTGGGCCCCTCCCCCGGCTTGGGATGTGGCTGTAGTGAGGGGAAGCAACCCCGCCTGAGCCAAAGTAGTGTACATGTGAACTGAGCTAGAGTCTCCTGGAGTGCTGGAGTAGTAGTAGTTGTAGTAGGTGTACCAGGTGCATGAGCTTGAACTGGATCTGCTGGTGGTACCTCAATGGCAGCTCACGTGGGTGCTGTGGCTGCACCTCGTGTGCGTCCTCGACCTCTACCCCGACCCTAACCCCAACTCCTGATGGGGGCAGCAGGGGGAGCGGGTATCTGGTCCTCTCGTGTGGCACGTGTCCTCACCATCTGTGAGAGAATAAAAGACAGAAGTTTAGAATTGATGTCAAAATACTGCACGACAAGGAATTCAAAAGAAATGAAGATTTTTCCTAAACAGTTACATAGCCTCTCGTAGATAAATACAAACATCTCTGTACCGATCAACGAGACTCTAATAAACTGGCTTATGTTTCGTGACTCCTATGAACCTAGAGCTCTGATACCAACTTTTTACGACCCTAGTTTACTTATCGTGAACATGTCGTGATGGCACCTAGTCCCCACGACCAGGTATGCCAAATATTGTGGAAAAATATAATAATTACGGAAAAACAAAATAAACGAAATTAAATAACTGGAAGAAGACGGTACTGTATGTCACTCAGTATGTGCAGCTCAATAACACAAGTTTACTAAAATTCCTAAAGACCTAGAAACTCACGGGAAACACAGGCTATAGAAATGTACCTCAAGGGCTCCCAACCCCAGAATGTCTAACAACCAAAGGAAAGAAGACTAAATACTAGTGGTAGAGTAAGAGAGAGACTCGTTAGTCTGCGGACGCAGAAGAACTACCTCGAAGTCTCCGTGATCCTCCTGCCTCACTGATAATGCACCTGAGTAGAGGCACCTGGATGATCTGCACATGAAAAAAATGCACAGGAAGGGCATGAGTGCACCACAGCGGTACTCAGTAAGTGCCCAGCCTAACCTCGGTTGGGTAGTGATGAGGAAAGTTCAGGGCCCGACTGAGGCAAGAATATAACAGCAGCAATAATTAACAGTGTGGAAATCTAACAAAAATAATAAACGCAGCAGTGTAATAAGGCAAATCAATGAAGCAATAATAACTACAAGGATAAAGCAGAAACACAAAGTAAACACAACTCAATCTCAAATACCAATGAGGGTTTCCCAGGATACCGTCCCGTAGCCCTCTCCTCAACTGTCCAATGGATCTCCCGAGATATCGTCCCATAGTCCAACTCTCGTACCAGTATCAAACGATCTCCCGGGATACCGTCCCGTAGTCCAATCATTTATGTGCAGGGGATCTCTCGAGATACAGTCCTGTAGTCCCGCAAATAAAAGTGCAGGGGGATCTCCCAGGATACCGTCCCGTAGTCCAAAAATAAAAGTGCAGGGGGATCTCCCGAAAATCGAACCTGTAGTCCCAAAGTAAACAAACAGAGGGGGGGGGGAGCTACCGGAATCCCACATCCGTTGTCCCAATATAAATGCGCAATCATAGCTAGAAAAAAACTAAGGAATAAAGTACGAAAAACAGAGCAACAGATAGAACTAGCCAAGCATACTTCATGTAGCACAATCAAAACAACATAAGCAATTAGGCAGTTAAGTCAGCTAAACATGCTTTTCCTAATCTAGCACAAATTATAATTTCAAGTAAAGTACAGCAATTAAGAAAGGAAAAATAAAGTTCATTAACTTAAGTAAAAATCGGATTTTCGACAATTGGCTCAAGTACGCGCTCGTCACCTCACGTACAAGGCATCTCAAATATCAAGTAAAAGTCCTAAGGGGGAAAGGTCCCCCACACAAGGTTAGACAAGCCATTTAACTCGAACCGGCTCAATATCACTAGAAACCGTGCCTTTGCCACGAGTATCCGACTCAAAATGGCCCAAATCTATTCAATTCAATTACACATCATAAATAATATTGCAAACAACTGATTCCACTATTAAATTTAGAGCCAAGGCACGAAAATAGGTAAATAACCAAAATTCCCCTCCAGCCAATGCCTCGGAATCGAATAATTTTCACATTTTCAGAACCCTCGTACTCTTACGAGTCTAACCATATAAAAATGTCACAAATCGGAGGTCAAATGCCCCCTCAAAACTCCAAAGTTTGGTCTATGAACTTTTACCCCAAATTACCAAGTTTTTTATCCTAAATTCGAATTCAAATAATGTATTTATCTATATAATGATGAAATATAATGAAAAAGGATCAAAGAAACGTTACCCAATGACTTTCTCTTCAAAAACCCACTAAAAATCGTCTTCTCCCCTGCTCTCAATCGATATTCAAACTTATGAAATTAAACCCTCGAAATTTTCTATTTCTGCCCAGACATTTCTGCTTCTGCGGACAAGGGACCGCTTCTGCGGTCCTGCATATACGGACAAAGTGCCGCTTCTGCGGCTTCCACTTACCATGCTATTTTTTGCTTCTGCGGTCTATGGATCACTCAAACGATACCCCTTCTGCGGAATTTCGTCTGCTTCTGCTGACCTGACCTTGAGCACATGCCTCTCTTTTGCAGCTGCCTAGCTGCTTCTGTGGCTCCGCTTCTGTGGTTCCCAAGCCACAGAAGCAAAAATATCAGAAGCCTGCTGCAAATCTTTCCTTCCAACTCCATAACTTTCTCGTTGAGCATCCGAAACACACCTGAGGCCCCCGGGACCTCAACCAAAAGCACCAATACCACCTAATACCTCATTAAAACTTGTACCAATCCTTAAAACACCTAAAACAACAACGGAAAACCAATTAAATCAAAGGTTCAAGCCTAAGAACTTCAAATTCCAACAAAACATGCTTTCGATCTAAAACCTAACCGAATCTCGCCCGAATGACCTGAAATTTTGCACACACGTCCCAAATGACATGAAGAAGCTACAGCAACTTCCGAAAATCAAATCCAACCCTCGGATCAAAAACTCACTATCGGACTGGAAACTTCAAAAATTCAAACTTCGGCATTTCAAGTCTAAATGAGCTACGAACCCCTAAAATACATTCCGAACACGTTCCCAACCCCGAAATCTCCTAACGGAGCTAACAGAACCATAAAATTTCCATTCTGAGGTCGTCTTCACATTGTTCTGAATACGAACCATTTTTCAACTCTTAAGCTCTCATTTAGGGACTAAGTGTCCCAAAACACTCCGAATCCTAACACCGAACGTCCCGGCAAACCAAAATAGCAGAAAAGAACTTAGCGGAAGCAGTTAATGGGGCATCGGGGCATAAATTCCAAAAATGACCGGCCGGGTCATTACAGTATGGTGATTTTGGAGTTGAGAGCGCGATCAAAAGTGAATTTGGATGTCTGTAGGTCATTTTGGAATCATTTGGCTAAAGATAGAAATTTGAAGGTTTTGAGAAGTTTGATCGTAGGTGGACTTTTTGATATCGGGGTCGGAATCTAATTCTGAAAGTTGGAGAAGGACCGTAATGTTGAAATGACTTGTGTGCAAAATTTGAAGTCAATCGGACTTGATTTGATAGGTTTAAACATCAAAATATAAAGTTTGAAATTCTAAAGTTCATAAATCTTTGATTGGGGGTCGATTCGTAGTTTCAGCGTTGTTTGAAATGATTTGAGGTCTTGAGAAAGTCCGTAATGTGTTTTGGGAGTAGTTGGTATGATTGATTAGGGTCCCGGGGGCCTCGGGTGGATTCCGGGTAGTTAACCAATAGAAAATGGAATTTTCGAAAGGCTGAAGTTGATGGTTGTTGGTATGACCGTACCTGCGAGACTTGGGCCGCAGGTGCGGAGTTGTAGAAGTGGCCAGAGGAGCCGCAGAAGTGGTTTTGGACCAGAAGTGAAAAGACCCCAGATGCGGTCATGTAGCCGCATAATTGGGGCCGCACCTGCGGTGGTTGAGGTGCAGAAGAAGAAAAGAGGGATTGGTGAGAAACCGTAGGAGCGGTAGAAAGGCCGCACCTGCGGAACCGCAGAAGCGGTCAAGGGACCGCAGGTGCGGAAGTGATGGAGGCAATGAGGTTCTTTTAAATCGGGGGTTGGGTTCATTCCAACCCCATTTCTTCCATTGTAGCCGATTTTTGGAGCAACTTTGAGATGCCATATTCACCACCAAGCATGAGGTAAGTAATTTATGCTAGTTTTAAGTTGAATACATGATTATATACGGATTTGGACAAGGAAATTTGTAGAAATTTGGGGATTTGGAGGAAGACCTAGAAATTTGATATTCTTGAATTTTGACAATGATTTTGGGCATGAAATTTAGAGCAAAACATATATTTGGGTTCGTATGATTTTGGATAAACTTTATCTTTAAAAACTTTTGGTATCCGGGCACGTGGACCCTAGGGCAATTTTGTCAACTTGTCGATCGGGGTTAGGAATTGTTACAAATTGAATTGTAATGAGTAATCGAACATATATTAATGGATTTGTATAATTATTGACTAGTTTTAGAGCGTTGTGCATCAATTTGAGTCTTCGGAAGGGCGTGGAATGTTGTTTAAGGAACTTCGGAGCGAGGTGAGTCTCCTTTCTAACCTTGTAAGAGGGAATTGTACCCATAGGTGAAATAATTGGTTATGTGCTCCTATTTGTGGGGGCTACGTATGTACCAGGTTACAAGTGTCTAATATGCGTAAGTCTGGGTAGTCTAGGACCCAAAAGTATGCTATACTTGGAACATCTGTGATCTTATTGACAGTTGAATTTCTTAAATCCTAACGAATTGGTAAATAAATTTCCAAGAGGATTAAATTTCTTTTCCTTAAATCAATAAAATGGAATTGTCTTTTACATGGATAAATGTTCCCCGATAAGTTCTTAATTTGATGTTCGAGCATGTATTTCTATGTCTACTTGCCTCGTATGTATGATGCGTGAGCAGGGTGAATGTTTATTTGAATTTGACCGCGTCTCATGTATGGTTCGCGAGCGGGGTAATAAATGCATCTATAGTTCGTGCCGATCGACCCTCAACAATGCACATTTTTCATTTATGTTGGATCGGGTTGTACGACCTCGGCATGAGTTGCGCATGTTTGTATTGCTTGCCTTGAGATTTGTTGATAATAATATGTGCTCTTCCCCGACTTGAGATAATTGTTAATTAATAAATTATGAATCCGGAGACTTTTAAGTAAAAAGGAACTTTTACCTGTTTTGTGGCTCGTTTGAATCTACTTTTGTTCTTAATAAATACGTGAGTCACCGCATTAACAATATTATTATTGGACCATTAGTAAGTGTTGAAGTTGCCATCTCGTCTCTACTTCTTTGATATTAGGCGGGATACTTACTGAGTACACGTTGTTTTCGCACTCATGCTACACTTGTTGTGCATTTTGTTGCACAAGTACAGGTATTTCTATTGGCCTACTAGGAGTAGTAACACGGGTGACCCAGAGACTAGGTGAGTTGTATTTCCTCAAGGCGACCCACAGCTAGTATAGTCTCCCTCATAATTTTATTTACTTTCTGTCCAGTTTATGTTCCGGAAGGCTGTTGTACTTCATTCGATTTGTTAGAAATTGCTCATGCACATATGACATCGGGTTCTAGGATGGTTATGAAGTATTTTGTATAAATTTCTTACCATTTAATTTGATTCGAAACATTTATCTTTTATTGGTAATTTTGAAGGAAAATCGTAGATTTCAAGCGTATTAAAATGAGAATTTAATTAAGTATTTTAGTGGGCTTGCCTAACATTCGTGTCCGGCGCCATCACGAACCATAATGGATTTGGGTCGTGAGATAGGGTTCTTTTAGGGATTGATATACTTTTCAAGATCCTAATTAATATATATAATTTTTCATCAAATATACATGAATGTAATTCATTAACTGTGTTGTAGTACAAATAATGAATATATTATCATATAATATAACATGTTATATATGTAGTTAAAGCAGCACGAAGTGTGTTTGTTATAGATACACACACACTAACATATACTATAACAAGATATATATACTGTCGATGCCCCTTTTTTCTCGCAAAATCGGGTTTATGACATTTGGAGGACAACTCGTTCCCTTTTGGGAATTGTGTTTGAATTGAAGAGTCACTACCTAATGATTAAGTGCATTAGGACGCTAAGAAAAAATTTAATTTAGAAAACCAGAGATTGGGTAAGGGCACGAAATTATCCCGAGGGGAAGGTATTAGGCACCCCTCGAGATCCACTAGTATGGTTCCCGACCATACTACAATTGTGACTTTAAGTGCAAACAACAAGTAGACAAGCAAGAGTTTCACATATGAGGAGGGGTTTTCTCATAATTGTTGCACGTAATTAAATTTAAAGAAAAAGATGAAATTTGAGAAAAAAAGCGTTTTGAAATTCTGAAGGTAATAAAATAAACAAGTAAAGGGAAGGGGGAACCTAGGTATATAAATAATATGGATCACCCCACACAACACCCAGTAAAAGCTTATACACGTGGTGTTATCGCGTGGTCATCGTATCCATATCTACCATTTTACCCCGTTAAGGTATTAAACGTGGAATGATCTCGTTTTACTTATTACATGCTATTATCCGCCCCAATCCTATCAGTCCTGGAGGCATTTGGGATTACTAATAAAGGGAAGAGGTATGGAGTTCTGTAGTTTTAAAAGGATAAAATTCTAAGGCAACAATCAAAAATACATATGACAAGTATGGGGGAAAGAACATAAACAAATAAGGCTCAAATAGGCCTCCTTAGACCAGAGAAAAATGCATAGTTTAATATGAATTACACGTACTGTTTAAGGTCTAAATAAAACATAGAAGGAGTTGGTGGCAGACTAATTTATTACATAGTTTAGATAAGAATCCCGAATCAGGCCTGCCTGCTGGTTGTAGTTAATAAAATCTAATTCAATTTATAAGTTTGTCCTAAGGCTTGCCTAAGTGTTAAACGAAACCTGTAGGCATGATATCTATTAGTTCATAAACAAAAGAAGTAGAGCTGATTGTAGATTGATTTAAGAAGAGGTTGCCTGTTTTAACACAAGAAGTACGAATTCTGCAATTAGACATAATTGTTACTTATAGGCGGATGAAACGTTTCAGACTTGATCATTAATTCCTATAGGCATGCTTTCTATGCGTTGTTAGTTTTAACCACTTGTGTAGACATAGTGAAGATGCAGAATCCTATAACATGCTATCTAAATGCAATTGATTATTTAAGGCCTATGAACACATTTGCCTAGTGACAGATGCATATGCAAGATTCAGAATGACCTATGGACATGTTTTCTAAATGCATGTGAGGTGCAAAATTTTTAGTAATTACTGGCGTAGTATCATATGAGAGTGCAGAATTTCTTATAGGTATGGTATCTACATGAAAGATGCAAGAGTCGTATAGGCATGATAGCTATATGAAATTTCCATAAGTCTTATAGGCATGATAACTATATGAAATGCAGAAATTCTTGTAGACAAGGTAGCTAGATGAAAATACAGAAATTCTTATAGGCATGCTAACTATATGAAATGCATAAATTCTTATAGACATGGTAGTTGGATGAAAATTGTCACGACCCCAAACCCGGTCGTGATGGCGCCCAGCACACTACTAGGCAAGCCCGACCATTAACCATATATTCAACCCAATTGGCAACCAATATTTGATAAGTGAAACTGTAAACATTAAGCCATTTAAGGAAAATATGGAAATACTAATACGAATACCGATGTTTAGCAAAAACTCAACATATAGCCCAACCATGGACCCGGTGTCACGAATATGAGCCTCTACATAATAGAATAATATCCTACTACATAAACTGTCTAAATGTCTGATAGTGCGGAATATAAAAGACAAGGATAAGAGGAAAAGTCAACGGCTGCGAATGCCATGCAGCTACCTCAACTCTCCCAAATAAGCAAGCCTACTGATCACTGAATGTCTACTCAGCCTGTGAAGAAGGACCTAAATCTGCACACATGGTGCAGGGAGTAAAGTGAGTACTTCCAACTCAGTGGTAATAAAAGTAAATAACACTGAAAGTATAAAATCCCAAAAGGGCACAGATAATGCTATCTCAAGCAGTAAAACCAAATAAAAATTAGAAATCCATGAAACATAGCAAGACATTCTCTTGAAAGGAATTAAATAAACAAGAATACACAAGTAGGGTCAGCCATTGTTACCTGACCGGTTAGCCATTGTTACCTAACCAAAGCGTGTTTCAGTGTCATTGTTACCACTAGTCAGTCATTGTTACCATACTGGTCAGTCATTGTTACCTGACCGAAACACGTATGCCAGTGTCATTGTTACCACTGCATATTTCAAAGGGGTACCCCGCGCTCACTGTGGGTGTGCAGACTCCGTAGGGGCTCCTACAGCCCAAGCGCTATCAATAAGGCCTGAAAGCCTGAATAGTATCAACACGAGGCCTGAAAGCCTGATCACAACACACTTGAGGCCTGAAAGCCTCCTCACATAACACTCGAGGCCTGAAAGCCTCCTCACATCACTCTTCATGCCCTCACATATGGCCCTCGGCCTCAATCAGTCCAAAATAGTAAAGAAAAACCTCTCGAGCATCAGTAAAACAATAATACTCAGCTCAACAATAGTTCAAATATCAGTTAAAACTCCAAGTTGAGTAAAATATAGCTGAGTTCATGAAACTGTTTAAATCACATGGACTGAGTTCAATTAATATTTCAAATAGTGAGGGAAACAGTGATGATAGTTCATAAAGAGTTCAAACAATCTACAATAAGCCCCAAGTATGGCAATGAGCCCAAGTCATAATGATAACAACAAATCATTTACAAATACGCGGTAAAAACCAACAACTGGGACGAACCAAGTCACGATCCCCAACGGTGCTCTACCCCACGCTCAAGTCCCGCATGCAAGTCACCTCAACACATCACTAAGATGTGCAAATCCGGGGTTTTAAACCCTCAGAATATCATTCACAAGTATTACTCACCTCTAGCCGGCCGATAATCTAGTTCGCCAAGCCTTTCCCTCTCAAATCTACCTCCTCGCATATAGAATCTGATCAAAACCATATGGGATACGTTATAATTGGCCAATAAACCACAACCCAATTGAAAAGACTCGAAAAACAACAAATATCACAAAGTTGGCAAAACCCGAGCCCCGGGCCCACTTCTCAAAAAATTACAAAATTCATATTTCTGGAATCCTCGTCTCACCACGAGTCTGTACATATAAAATACACAAGAATCGGAGTCCATTTGACCCCTCAAATCGTCACTTTAGACTCTCTTAGGCTTCAAGCCATAACCTCCATTTTTTTACCCTTTGATTCCTCCAATTTTCAGTGTTTTAATCCTTGTTTTTATACCATAACAACATTATTTGAGGTTACAAGTTCATACCTGATGTAATGTCCTTCGAAATCTCTTCAAATCATCCAAATTCACCTCTTACCGAAGTCCCAAAATGTTTTCTAACTTCTGAAATTCGAAGACACTGTTTCATTAAACCCTTCTGCGATTTTCGCTTTTGCGGGACCGTTTCTGCGGCCTTTAGACCGCTTCTGCGGTATCATCAAAAAACTCCCAGGACCGCTCCTGCGGTCACTTACCGCTTTTGCGGTGTCCGCTTCTGCGAAAACTCTTCTGCTTTTGAGGAAATACCAGCCCTTCTCCAGGACCGCTTTTGCGACCAATTAGCCGCATCTGCGGAACCGCTCCTGCAGTCCTTTTTCTGCAGATGCGAAAATACCCGAAGCTTCAAATACAAACCTGTTGCAAAACTTCAAAATTCCCGATTAATCATCCGACATCACCCCGAGGCCCCCGGGACCTCAACCAAAAGCACCAACACATCCAACAATCTTATACAATCTAGTTCCATTCCTCAAAACACGTCAAACAACGCTAAAACCAATAAATTACATAGGATTCAAGCCTAGTTTTCATCAAAACTTCAAAAATGCACATTCAGCCAAAAACCCGACCAAACATTGTCCGAATGACCTGAAAATTTGTAGACATATCCAAAATCACCTAACGAAGCTACTACAACTCTCAGTATTCCATTCCGACCCTCGGATCAAAATCTCACCTACCAACCGGAATTCGCCAAATTTCCAACTTTGCCAACTCAAGCCTAATTCTACACCGGACCTCCAAATTCGATTCCGATCACACTACTAAGTCACAAATCATCCCCCAAAACTAACCGAACCACCGAAATTCACATCCGAGCCCTCCAACCACACAGTCAACTTCCGGTTGACTTTTCTACAACAACCTTCCTTCTAAGAGGCTAATTGCCTCATTTTCATCCAAAACCAACCCAACTCTATCCGATCAACTCTAATACCGATATTGAAACATGAAGCAACAAAATAGGGGGGGAAACGGGGAGGTAACTCACACGACGACGGGCCGGGTCGTCACATCCTCCCCAACTAAAACAAACGCTCGTCCTCGAGCGGGTCAAGAAACATACCTGGAGTCTCAAACAAGTGAGGATATCTGCTCCGCATCTCCCGCTCGGTCTCCTAAGTGGCCTCCTCCACGGGCCGACCTCTCCACTTCACCTTCACTGAAGCTATGTCCTTAGACCTCAACTTTCGAACCTGTCAACCCAAAATAGGTACAGGCTCCACATCATAAGTCAGGTCATCATCCAACTGAACTGTACTGAAGTCCAATACATGCGATGGGTCCCCAACATACTTCCGGAGCATAGACACGTGAAATACCGGATGAACTCGCAATAGACTGGGTGGCAAAGCAAGCATATAGGCCACCTCTCCAATCCTCCTAAGTATCTCAAAAGGGCCAATGAACCTCGGACTCAGCTTTCCTTTCATTCCAAATCTCATGACACCTTTCATAGGCAAGACCTTCAACAAGACCTTCTCACCCATTGAATAAGATACATCTCGGACCTTCCGGTCTGCATAACTCTTCTCACGCAACTGGGCTGTGCGAAATCTCTCCTGAATCACCTTCACCTTGTCCAAAGCATCCTAGACCAACTCTGTCCCCAACAACCTGGCCTCGCCGGGCTCAAACCAACCAACTGGAGATCTACACCATCTCCCATATAAGGCCTCATATGGCGCCATCTGAATGCTGGATTGGTAACTGTTGTTGTACGCAAACTCTGCAAGAGGCAAATAATCAGCCCAAGAACCTCCAAAGTCAATAACACAGGCAC
>MU687873.1:3388-52245 GCA_026770625.1 Nicotiana glauca | reverse complement strand
AATAGAAGAAAATCCTTGAACAAACCGGCGATAATATCCTGCCAACCCAAGGAAACTACGGATCTCAGTGGCGGAGGTCGGTCTAGGCCAACTCTGCACCGCCTCTATCTTCTTCAGATCCACCTGTATACCTTCACTGGACACCACGTGACCCAGAAAAGCCACAGACTCAAGCCAGAACTCGCACTTGGAGAACTTTGCATAAAGCTTCTCCTCCCTCAACCTCTGCAATACCACTCTCAAATGCTGAGCATGCTCCTCCTGACTACGAGAGTACACCAGGATGTCATCAATAAACACAATCACAAAGGAATCCAGATACGGCCGGAACACACTGTTCATCAAATGCATGAACGCGGCTAGGGCATTAGTCAGTGCAAAAGACATAACTAGAAACTCATAATGCCCATATCTCGTCCTGAAAGCCGTCTTTATAATATCAGAATCCCGAATCTTCAACTGGTGATAGCCTGAACGAAGATCAATCTTCGAGAATACCCTCGCTCCCTGGAGCTGATCAAACAGATCATCAATGCGCGGTAGAGGATACTTGTTCTTCACTGTTACCTTGCTTAACTGCCTGTAATCAATACATATCCTCATTGAGCCATCTTTCTTCTTGACAAACAACATCGGTGCACCTTATTGTGACACACTAGGCCGAATGAACCCCTTATCTAGGAGTTCCTGAAGCTGCTCCTTCAATTCCTTTAAGTCAGCTAGCGCCATACAATAAGGAGAAATAGAGATGGGCTGAATGACCGGCACCACATCAATACCAAAGTCAATATCCCTGTGCGGCGGCATGCCCGGCAGGTCCGATGGAAACACATCCGGAAAATCCCTCATAATAGAAACAGAATCAAGGCTGGGAGTCTCAGCTCCGACATCTCTCACAAATGCCAAATATGATAAATATCCCTTCCCAACCATCCGCTGGGCCTTTAAGATAGAAATTACCCTGTTGGGTACATAATCAGTCATACTGTGCCACTCGATCCTCGGGATACCCGGCATAGCCAATGTGACTGTCTTGGCGTGACTGTCTAGAATAGCATGGCACGGAGATAGCCAATCCATGCCCAGAATAATATCAAAATCAACCATACTCAATAGCAGTAAATCCACTCGGGTCTCCAGACCCCCAATAGTAACAAGACAGGACCGATACATATGGTCCACAATGATAGTATCACCCACCGGGGTAGATACGTGCACAGGTAATGCAAGACAACCTCGGGTCGTACCCAAATGATGAGCAAAGTATGAAGATACATAGGAATAAGTGGACCCAGGATCAAATAAGACTGAGGCATCTCAATGACAGACTGAAATAATACCTGTGATGACAGCATCCGAGGCAATAGCATCTGACCGGCCTTGAAGAGCATAGAAACGAGCCTGACCACCTTATCGGCCTCCCCCTCGAGGGCGACCCCTAGATGCCTGACCCTCACCCCTAGATGGCAGGGCGGGTGCTGAAGAAGATGGACCAGAAGATGAGGGCTGACCCCTCTGCTGAGACTAACTGCTGTGGCGCCGAGGACACTACCTCCACAAACCCCGCAATCATAGCAACTCCCTGGTGCTGGGGAATGGGACTGAAGGGAACCCCGCGCATCAGAATGACCGGCTGACGCACTCGATCTGGAGGAACACTGAACAGACGGGGCACGAGATGAACTCTCCGCTGCAAGTTCACTAAGAGATGGCTGACTCTACTGAGAGCCCTGATAACCCCAACCAGAAGATGACCCACGCTACTCTGAACGAGCTAGCTGTGGAGGCCTGAAAGATCAATCTCTGCTCTACAGAACCTGGCCCCTAGACTGAGCACCACTAAAGCTACCTGATCCCCAAGGCCTCTTGGCCTCCCTCTCCTCTCTCTCCTGACGGCGAGCCGTCTCAATGTAACGAGCCATATCCACTACATCCTCAAAGGTGTGGCTCAGGACCCTCTCTCAGTCATCAGAATACGGATGGGATAAATGAGCCTGTCTATAAATCGCCTGATCCTCTCCTGATCCGTCGAAACCATCCACGGAGCATAACAAGCTAATTCTAAAAATCTCACCTCATACTGCGTCACAAACATATCTCCCTGACGAAGCCAGTTAAACTGCCTACGCAGCTCCTCTCTCTACGACCGTGGTACCCATTTCTCCAGAAAAATAGTGGAAAATTCCTGCCATGTCAATGGTGCTGCACCTACCGGCCTACGCCGCTCATATGCCTCCCACTAAGTAAAGGTTGCTCTAGTGAACTGAAAGGTAGTGAATGATACCCCGCTCAACTCTAAGATCCCTGTTGTCCGAAGCATACGTCGACACTTGTCGAGAAAACCCTGGGCATCCTCGCCCGGAATACCGCTGAATACCAGAGGTGAAAGCTTGCTGAACCTCTCCAGACGACGCTGCTTATCGTCTGGCATCACTGGAATCCTATCATACTGAACCGGGGCAACCGGCTGAACCGGAGCCACTGGCTGGACTGGGGCAACTGGCTGGACTGGTGGGGCCTCTGGTGTCTGTAAACCCTGCACTACCTGCTTAGGAGTGCAAGCTGCGGGGGTCTTATGACCATCCCCGGTCTGAGATGTAGCTGCGGCAGTAGTGGCCGAGACTGCCCGAGCCAGGCAAGTGCAAACCAATAAGATTTGAGCTAGGGCCTCCTCAAGACCCAGAATCATAATAGGCATAGCTGGTGCCTGAGCAGGTGCTGCTGGAGAATCTCCAGCTGGAGGCTGGTCCTGAATAGGGGCAACTGGTGGGTCAACTGGTGCTGCCCCTGCTGCTCTACCTCGACCATGACCACGGCCGCGCCCACGGCCTCTAGCAGGTGGCAATGGTGGTCGTCCGCCATGTCCGGTAGCACGATTTCTCGCCATCTGTGAGAGAATAAAATACAAAAGTTTAGTTCTCGGATCAACAAAGTCGCAAGACAAGAATTTCAAAATTTGAAGTTTTCCTAAAGGTTCTGCAGCCTCTCAAGGATACATACAGACGTCTCCGTACCGATCCGCGAGACTCTACTAAATCGGCTCATGATTCCCGAGACCAAGTAACCTAGGCTCTGATACCAACTTGTCACGACCCCAAACCCGGTCGTGATGGCACCCAGCACACTACTAGGCAAGCCCGACCATTAACCATATATTCAACCCAATTTGCAACCAATATTTGATAAGTGAAACTATAAACAATAAGCCATTTAAGGAAAATACAGAAATACCAATACGAATACCGATGTTTAGCAAAAAACTCAACATATAGCCCAACCCTGGACCCGGTGTCATGAATAAGAGCCTCTACAGAATAGAATAGTATCCTACTACATAAACTGTCTAAATGTCTGATAGTGCGGAATATAAAAGACAAGGATAAGAGGAAAAGCCAACAGCTGCGAACGCCATGCAGCTACCTCAACTCTCCCGAATAAGCAAGCCTGCTGATCACTAAATGTCTACTCAGCCTGTAAAGAAGGACCTAAATCTGCACACATGGTGCAGGGAGTAAAGTGAGTACTTCCAACTCAGTGGTAATAAAAGTAAATAACACTGAAAGTATAAAATCCCAAAAGGGCACAGATAATGCTATCTCAAGCAGTAAAACCAAATAAAAAGTAGAAATCTATGAAACATAGCAAGACATTCTCCTGAAAGGAATCAAATAAACAAGAATACACAAGTAGGGTCAGCCATTGTTACCTGACCGGTCAGCCATTATTACCTGACCAAAGCGTGTTTCAATGTCATTGTTACCACTAGTCAGTCATTGTTACCTGACTGAAACACGTATGCCAGTGTCATTGTTACCACTACATATTTCAAAGGGGTACCCCGCGCTCACTGTGGGTGTGCAGACTCCGTAGGGGCTCCTACAGCCCAAGCGCTATCAATAAGGCCTGAAAGCCTGAATAGTATCAACACGAGGCCTGAAAGCCTGATCACAATACACTCGAGGCCTGAAAGCCTCCTCACATAACAATCGAGGCCTAAAAGCCTCCTCACATCACTCTTCATGCCCTCACATATGGCCCTCGGCCTCAATCAGTCCAAAATAGTCAAAAACCTCTCGAGCATCAGTAAAACAATAATACTCAGCTCAACAATAGTTCAAATATCAGTTAAAACTCCAAGTTGAGTAAAATATAGCTGAGTTCATGAAACAGTGTAAATCACATGGACTGAGTTCAATTATTATTTCAAATGGTGAGGGAAACAGTGATGATAGTTCATAAAGAGTTCAAATAATCGACAATGAGCCCCAAGTATGGCAATGAGCCCAAGTCATAATGATAACAACAAATCATTTACAAATACGCGGTAAAAAAAAACAACCGGGATGAACCAAGTCACGATCCCCAACGGTGCTCTACCCCACTCTCAGGTCCTGCGTGCAAGTCACCTCAACACAGCACTAAGATATGCAAATCCAGGGTTTTAAACCCTCAGAATATCATTCACAAGTATTACTCACCTCTAGCCGGCCGATAATCTAGCTTGCCAAGCCTTTCCCTCTCAAATCTACCTCCTCGCATATAGAATATGATCAAAACCATATGGGATACGTCACAATAGGCCAATAAACCACAACCCAATTGAAAAGACTCGAAAAATAACAAAAACCACAAAGTTTGCAAAACCCGAGGCCCGGGCCCACTTCTTAAAAAATTACAAAATTCACATTTCTGGAATCCCGTCTCACCACAAGTCTGTACATATACAATACACAAGAATCGGAGTCTATTTGGCCCCTCAAATCGTCACTTTAGACTCTCTTAGGCTTCAAGCCATAACCTCCATTTTTGTACCCTTTGATTCCTCCAATTTTCAGTGTTTTAATCCTTGTTTTTATACCATAACAACATTATTTGAGGTTACAAGTTCGTACCTGATGGAATCTCCTTCAAAATCTCTTCAAATCGCCCAAAATCGCCCAAAATCGCCTCTTACCGAAGTCCCAAAATGTTTTCTAACTTCTGAAATTCGAAGACACTGTTTCATTAAACCCTTCTGCGTTTTTCGCTTCATCGGTCCCGCTATTGCCTTTGCAGGACCGCTTCTGCGGCCTTTAGACCTCTTCTACGGTATCATCAAAAAAATCCCAGGACCGCTCCTGCGGTCACTTACCGCTTCTGCGGTGTCCGCTTCTGCGGAAACTCTTCCGCTTTTGCAGAAATACCAGCCCTTCTCCAAGACCGCTTTTGCGACCAATTAGCCGCATCTACGGAACCGCTCATGCGGTCCTTTTTCCACAGATGCGGAAATACCAGAAGCTTCAAATACAGACCTGTTGCAAAACTTCAAAATTCCCGATTAATCATCCGACATCACCCCGAGGCCCCGGGACCTCAACCAAAAGCACCAACACATCCAACAATCTTATACAATCTAGTTCCAATCCTCAAAACACATCAAACAATGCTAAAACCAATAAATTACATCGGATTCAAGCCTAGTTTTCATCAAAACTTCCAAAATGCACATTCAGCCAAAAAACACGACCAAACAATGTCCGAATGACCTGAAAATTTGCAGACATATCCAAAATCACCTAACAAAGATACTGCTATTCTTGGAATTCCATTCTGACTATCGAATCAAAATCTCATCTACCAACCGGAATTCGCCAAATTTCCAACTTCTCCAATTCAAGCCTAATTCTACACCGGACCTCCAAATTCGATTCCGATCGCACTCCTAAGTCAAAAATCATCCCCCGAAACTAACCGAACCACCAAAATTCACATCTGAGCCCTCCAACCACATAGTCAACTTCCGGTTGACGTTTATACAACAACCTTCCTTCTAAGAGGCTAATTGCCTCATTTTCATCCAAAACCAACACAACTCTATCCAATCAACTCTAATACCGATATTGAAATATGAAGCAACACAATTAGGGAGAAACGGGGCGGTAACTAACGCGACAACGGGCCGGGTCATCACAAAAATGCAGAAATTCTTATAGGCATGATAACTATATGAAATGCAAAAATTCTTATAAGCATGATAACTGTATGAAATGTAGAAATTCTTATAGGTATGGTAGCTAGATGAAAATGCAGAAATTCTTATAGGCATGATAACTATATGAAATGCAGAAATTCTTATAGGCATGATAATTGTATGAAATGCAGAAATTCTTATAGGCATGGTAGTTAGATGAAAAGTGCAGGAATTAAATATTCCTATAGGCAAGTTATCTACCCATACACATGCATGGTTAACCCTCCCATTTTCACTAAAACATCCCCGAAAGTTTATTACAAAGTTATTACAGCCCAAAGAGAATAAAAAAATACATCAGAAATTGAAAGTTACAACCAAGGAGAGCCTGGTCCATACTTCCTGCCTGAAGTATGAAATAAATCATCTCCAAAGATCAGATTCCAAAATCCTTTCTCTAATTTGGGGGTGTGTCATAGTTCCCTAAGAGCCTCATGGACTCCGGGCAGTGCTCACACCCCAGATACATTACCAAACCATGATAATAGTGCAGTGTGGAACGGCCAGCCCTTAGGTATCCAAGTTCAGAAGGAACTCAAGGTCCCAAGGCAAGGCTCACAAGAGACGGGTAGAACTTAGAAGCTAAGAATGATTGTAAGTGCAGAGAGAGGAATTATAAAAAGGGAAAAGGGGAAATGGAAAAGGGGCAAGGATGGGCTAGTGGGCATACCTAGCAATGGAAAATGCTGTCATACCCCACAAGCCTATTAAAACACATTGTTTTGGGAGTTAAGACCCCCCTAAGGGATCAAGTCCAAACATGAACAATAACTTGCATATTGCCATGTCCTGAACCACAACTCAAAGCACATAAAGGGAAACAGGGGTACATGGATTCACAAACAGAAATAGGTAAAAAGGAAATTAACATGCTAGTTAAACATTTAACTCCACATAAATAGTAAAGTAGACATGGATGTAAGGGCTGTAAGTAAACACATTGGGATGATGCTGAAACCAAAACTAGAACATACCAGTCTCAAGGAAACAAGCAAAACAAAGCAATAGTCTTGTAAAGCCAAGTGCAAATAGACAGTCAGAATACTATGAGTTTAGAAGAGAATTGTGAGATTGTAAGTGTGAAGTATGAAGTGTGTCTGTCAATCGTGTAAAAGGGTCGTGCCCTTTTATATTGTAGAAAGTAAGCAAAAATAGTTAAGAAAGTAGTTTGAAAATCAATTGCACAAGGTTTCCCTTTAATTAAGGGATTCTAATTTCAAACGGGGAAAACTAATTAAGGAAAGAGATTAATCAAACACTTTTCAAAGCCGTACAAGAGGGGTAAATACTTAGAGGTTTATTTAAGGAAAAGGTCTTAACAGTACACGTTTTTACAATTTAAGGAAAGGAAATCAATTGACAGCCAAGAAATCATAAGTCGAGAATTTTGTATGAATGAACCAAGTCAGAAAAATTGAAAGATTTTAACTTAAGGAAAATCAATAACAATCAATAGACCTATTAAAAGGAATTCTGAATCAATCACAAGTTGGAAAACCCTTTTTGAAGAAAGATTCATCACATATAAAGGCATATAGACAAGTTAAAAATGAAGAACTTTGTCATGATAACTAGTAGAAAAGTCTAGTGTAGAAGAATTTAAAAAGTTCAGAATTGTATACGAACAAAGAAGTTCAAACTTAGTTCAGCAACTCAGAGCTTAGTCTGAAAGAGTCAAGGGTTCTAAAATAAAACCCTAGTTCAATCACAGGATCAAACCTCGACAGAACCCCCAAATTCTAGGGTTTTCACCTCGCATCAAATACAGAGACGAGGAGGCAAGTAGTCAAAAATGGCTCAGATATTTGTTTTCAGGAACTCATGAGAAAATTTGCAAACACAGTAGAAGGTTCAAAGTAAACAGGGTGAAGGAACTAACTCAAAGCACAATGAGAGAACAACATGATAGTAGAAAAAATATGTTTAAGAAAAACCTTTCAGAAAGGACTCAAACAGAGTTTAGTAGAAGAGAAAACAGTAAACACTTAAGAATACGGTAGCAGATATAGTAGAAGAACATACTTTTAAAAGGAACTTAACCAAAGTTCAGAGTAGAAAAGATAGTAAAACACTTAATAACACAGTAGAAGAAACACGTTTAAGGAGGTCTTTCTTTAAAAGAACTCAAACAAAGTTCAGCAGGAGGCAAACAAAAGACTTAAGAACTTAGTAAAAATACATCAGAAGAACATAATAATACCGAAAAAATATAACAAAAGAACATATAGGAAAATAAAGTAAGATAAACATGTGAGCATGGCATAAAAACACAGTAGAAAAATGAAATGTAGAAAACATAGAAGAATATACATGGTAAAAAGGAAACATTTCAAAGCAGTAGAAGACAAGTACACAAAAAGAAAAGGGGAAGAAAGGTCAGAGAAACATTTTAAGCATTTCAGAAAACCCTAAATCGAAAAAGAAGTGATTTTAAAAGTAATTTTGAAAGAAACATTGGGGAAATCGCTTGAGAAACTCAAGTAGAGCATGGATAAACAACAGATCTAAGAAAAATCGCAGAAAACCTCGAATAATTAGGGTTTCAGAAGAACCCTAAAATGAGAAAGGCTTTGAAAAGGTCCGATCTTAGTCGGAGAAGATCAGAATCCAGCTCAGACGACCAGGATACGCTGGAGCCAGGCCGGAGATGGCCGTAAAATATTTGATCGGTGGAGATTTGAACGGGCATCTTTAAGGTCAGACCTCGAATCTTTGAGTACCATATCCATAGGAGTAATAGGGAGTGTGTGTAGGACCCCCATGGCCGGAGAAGCCATGGTTTCCGGTGGGTTTCGAGGTGGGAACGATTAGAGGCAGCTAGGGTTAAGGAAGGTTTAAAAGCATCTAAGAGAGGAGAGGGGTTTCAAGGTGGCGTCTCAGGGGAAATGGGTTAGGGTTAGGGGGTTTGGGAGATTAAAAAAGGTAAGGGTGAATTGTGGCCATGGATCAAAATGATCAACGGCCTGGATCAAAAGGGGAGCCGGGCGGGTTGGATAAATAGGTCAGGGGTCGGGTTAAATTAGGATTTAGGCTGGTCCATTTGGAATTGAAATTGAGTTAATTTGGGCTATAATTGAAACAAAATGGGGCCAGATTTTAAATAGACACTTTTTCTTTTTTATTTTATAAAAATAGTAAAATGAATTCTAAAAATAAATTAGGGTACTGAATCAATTAATAATATATAAATACTAATTCAAAAATATTGGAACCAATTTCATAATTGTAAAATGCTATTAAATCTTAAAATAGGCTAAAATTGCAATTATATGCAATTTAGCTTTAAAATACCAAATAAATTTGCAAAATATATAAAAATTACCTTAGCTATATTTTGGTATAAATATGAGAATACAATACCTGAATCGAAAAAATGATAATTTTTGGGAATAAATAAAGATTTTATACTGTTAACATAGGGTAATAAATTGGTTTAATTTTTTTTTTAAAATTGGAAAAAATAATAAAATACTTGTATGTGTGTGTCTATGTGTGTGTATATATATATATATATATATATATATATATATATAAGAACATGAAGTGCTAGTAACACATGGTCGGGTTATTTTAGGGAGTTATATACTTTTAAATTGATTCATCGACTTACAACCTACTTAGATGCATCATTGAATATTAAACACAAAACGTCTCGACTTATATCAATTAATATATTATAATTGATTCATCGACCTATAACCTAGTGATGAATGAATGTAGTCCATTAACTGTATTATAATACAAATAATGAATATTATTATATCAATTAATAGAATAATATTATATTGGTGTATCAATTCATTAATTATTTTATGTAGTAATGTATAATATTGATCATCAATTACTATATAGTTTATGCGTGTGTATGAAATTACTCATATGCTTAAATATAACTTAAAAAATTACTTTACATAGATTCTATTATAATCTATTAAAAGTAATTACATAGTTAATAATTATTTATAATAATAATAGTTAAATTAAATAAATATTTATAGCTAAAACTAATTTCTTTTATAGCTTATAGTATTTAAAAACCAAAAAAGAAAAAAAAATAATTTTTTTTTTAAATAGCGACCAACTTTTGTCGCTATTTTCAATTTTATTTTTTAAATAGCGACCAACGTTGGTCCTTAGTTTTGGTCAAACGGTCAAAACTTATTTACATACCAAAAATAGCGATAAAAGTTGGTCGCTTTTCCTAATTCTAGAGACAAAAATGGTCCCCCTTCCCGTTTCTCTTATTTTCTTCTCCAAAATTTCTCCGACTCTCTCTTTCCCTCCCCTTCTTTATTTCACTCACCCAAATCCCATCCCCCACCCCGCGCCACCACTGCCCCCCTTGCTCGCTGCCGCCTCGCCGCCCTTTCTCTTTCTCTCCTTCTCCACCTAAAAAAAAAACCAAGGTTAGAATTATAACCTTCAATCTTTGTTATTTCTAGTGTGTGTGTTACAATATTTGATGTATTGTAGTTTATTTTTTCAATTAGCATTTCAATTCTTTAAACATTATATTTTTATTGAGGATTAGGGTTTAGGTCTTATTTTAATTAGTTTTTTCAATTAATTTTATTAACTAATTAGTTTAATTAGTGCTGAATTTAGTTTAGTTAGATTTGAATTATACTTTGTATTGTCTTGATAGTTTAGTTAGAATTCAGGGTTTATAATATGAATTGAAATTTTTGGATCTGAATTGGAATTTTAGGATATGAATTGAACTTTTAGTTGATGTATTGTATCTTTAGTTTATAAATTGGAATTTTGGATATGAATTGAATTTTTGTGGATATGAATTGAAATTTTAGTATATGAATTGAACCTTTAGGATATGAATTGAAATTTTTTTGTATGAATTAAAATTTTCGGATATGAATTGAGCTTTTAGGATATGAATTGAACCTTTAGGATATGAATTGGAATTTTGGTTTATGTATTGGATTTTAGTTTATAAATTGAAATTTTAGGATATGAATTGAACTTTTGTGGATATGAATTGAAATTTTAGGATATGAATTGAACCTTTAGAATATAAATTAAAATTTTGTGTATGAATTAAACTTTTAGGATATGAATTGGACTTTTAGAAAATGACTTTTAGTTTATGTATTGGAATTTTAATTTATAAATTGAAATTTTAGGATATGAATTGAACCTTTAGGATATGAATTGAACTTTTATGATATGAATTGAGCCTTTAGGATAAGAATTGAACTTTTATGATATGAATTGAAATTTTAGTTTATGTATTGGAATTTTGGTTTATAAATTAAAATTTTAGGATATGAATTGAACTTTTAGGATATGAGTTGAACTTTTAGGATATGGAATTAATTAACTAAAAAAAGATTAGGATATGAATTAACTAAATTAATTTGTTCTTTTTTTATTTGTATAGATGGAACATCGTACTTGGATGTACAATAGGAATTATCCTAATCGGCGGGGATTGCGGGAGGATTTTGTAGAAGGGGTCGATGACATTATTAGACATGCAATGGAACTTCCACCAAGGATAACTTGGATACACTAGCTGGAAGAGTGGGTCTTTAATTGTTGTTCTCATTAGCGACAATGATGATGAGAAGACAATGACATGTGTTTCAAACAATGATGGTGTATGTAGGAATTTAACATTTCTTAATTAGAAAAAAGAAGAGGTTATAGAGGAATTGTCTACTTTATTTTCCAAGAGGAAAAGAAGTTTAATTGAGAGTGACAATGTAACGACCCGACCGGTCGTTTTGAGTACTAGCGCTCCGTTCAGCAGTCGAAGGCCATGAACAACTTCATTTCAAGTATTATGACTTGTGTGTATGGTCGGGATTGAAATTCAGGAAGTTCAGAGTTAAATTTAAATGAAAATTCTCATTTCAGAAGTTTAAAGTTGAAGGAATCAACTAGGATTGGAATTTTGAGTAAACGGCCTTGGAATCGGGATCTGATGGTTCCAATAGGTTCGTATGATCATTTTGAACTTGGGCGTATGCCCGGATTGTCTTTTGGATAACCCAAGAGCGTTTTGGCGCCTATTGTGGAAGTTAGCATTTTGAAAGAAATTTCATAAGTTTGGTTTGAAGTGTATTTCAGTGTTATCAATGTCCGTTTGGGATTCCGAGACTGTGAATAGCTCCGTATAGTGATTCTGGAGTTGGGAGCACGATCGGAAGTGAATTCGAAGGTCCGTAGGTCATTTTGAAGTCATTTGGCAGAAGATAGAAATTTGAAGGTTTTTTAGAAGTTCGACCAGAAGTAGACTTTTTGATATCAGGGTCAGAATCTGATTCCGGAAGTTGGAGTAGGTCCGTAATGTCAAATATAACTTGTGTGCAAAATTTGAGGTCAATCGGACATGATTTGATAAGCTTAAGCATCAAAAGTAGAAGTTGGAAAGTTCGAAATTCATCAAGCGTGAATTGGGGGTTGATTCATGAATTTAGCGTTGTTTGATGTCATTTGAGGCCTCGAGCAAGTCCGTAATGTGTTTTGGGATTGGTTGGTATGATTGGTTAGGGTCTCGGGGGCCTCGGGAGGATTTCGGGTGGTTAACGGATCAAAATGGAATTTTTGGAGAGCAAAGGCAGCTGGTTGCTGGTATTTTCGCTTCTGTGGAAGAGGGACCGTAGAAGCAGCCCCGCAGAAGCGGTTGAGGGAACCGCAGAAGCGGAATTGTTCAAATGCTCGTGGACCGTAGATGCGGTCAAGGATCCGCAGAAGCGGGACCGCATCTGTGGAAAGGATATCACAGGAGTGGAAGGGAGCAGCCAGGGGTAAGACCACATATGTGGAAATTGGCCGCACCTACGGAACCGCAGAAGCGGCAAAGGAGCCGCAGGTGCGAAAAATCACTAGAAGAAGGGGGGTTGTTTTAAGTCGGATTTTGGTCATTTCTTCTTCATTTCTTCATGGCCTGGGCGAATTTTGGGGAGCTTCAAGAGAGGATTTTTTGTCGTCAATGTTAAGGTAAGTTATCCCCATCACTTTTGAGTTAAATACATCAATTAAGTATGGAATTGAGCGTGAAAATTAGTATAAAATTGAGGTTTTGGTGGAAAACCTAGAAAAATATATTCTTGGAATTTAGCCACGATTTTGGGTATGGAATTTAGAGAAAATTATATATTGAGTTCCTAAGGTCATGGGTAACCTTTATCTTCGAGAAATTTCGGAATCTGGGCACGGGAGCCCGAGGGCATTTTGGTCATTTTACTAAGCAGAGTTGGGAATTTGCATAATTTGAATTGCTAATAAGTATTTTAGCATGTTCTCATTAGTTTGACGTTAATTGGCTAGTTTTGGTGCATTGTTCGTCGGTTCAAGCCTTCGGAAGAATGTAGAATGCCGGTTTTGAGTCTTCGGAGCGAGGTGAGTTTCCTTTCTAATCTTGTGAGGGGGAATTTACCCCATAGGTGAATTAAATTGGCTATGTGCTCCTGTTTGTGAAGGCTACGTATGCTCGAGGCGACGAGAGTCCATGCGTAGCTACTATTATGCTATTGTCCAGGTAGTCTAGGACCCAAAAGCATGCTCACTTGGGATATTTGCAATCTTATTGACATTCGAATTGTTAAAATTAAATTGAACTAGTAAATGAATTTCAAAAAGGATTAAACTTAATTTTCTTAAATTGTTAAAGGAGGATTTGGTTTTTATTTGATAAAATGTTCCCCGATAATTCTGAATTGACTGTTTGAGCATGTATTCCTGTGTGTACCTGCATTGCATGGATGATTCGCGAGCAGGGTATTTGTTTACTTTATGTTGACTGCGTTGCATGGATGATTCGCGAGCAGGGTATTTGTTTACCTTATGTTGACTGTGTCGCATGGATGATTCGGGAGCAGGTTATTTGTTTACTTTATATTGACGGCGTCGCATGGATGATTCGCGAGCGGGGAAATGGATGCATCTATTGGCTCGGGCCGTTCGACCCTCGGCAGTGCACAGTTTATATTTCTGTTGGATCAGGCCGTCGCCTCTGCATGATATGCACATGTTTATATTTCTTACTGGTAAAACTTGATGTTGATATTGCCTTTTTGGCCGGACATAAATTGCTAAAGATAAATGAAAAGAAATCCTGAAAATCCTTTGTTAATTGTTAAAGCTGTTTACCTGTTTTACAACTTTGTGAACTAGAGCACACTACATAAATCCATGATATCCTCCCATTTTCGTATATGATTTTTAGACCATTAGTAAGTGTCAATGTTGACCATCTCGTCTCTACCCCTTCGGGATTAGGCAGGACATTCACTGAGTAAACGTTGATTACGTACTCATACTACACTTCTGTGCATTTTTGTTGCACGGGTATATGTATCCCTAGCAGCCTACTGGGCATAGCAACATGGATGACTCTGGGACTAGGTAAGCTGCATTGTTCGAGACGACCCATAGTTAGTGTAGTTCCCTCTAGTATTACATATTATTTATTCCCTGTCCACTATTTTTCGGACATATGTTGTATTTTATTTTCCATATCGATAGTTGCTCATGTACTTGTGACACCAGGTTTCTAGGCTAGTTTCAAAGGAATTGTACTAATCATTTATTGTTTAATTTGAATCGAAATAATGATTATTTTTACTTATAAAAAATGGAAGGAGAAATCTTGGATTTTAAAAAGTATTGAAAGATGATTAATTGATAATTTAGTTGGCTTGCCTGACAGAGGTGTCCGGTGCCACCACTACCCTTAGTGGATTTTGGGTCGTGACAACATGGTGTCAGAGCACTAGGTTCCCGTCGGTCTCAGGAGTCATGAGCAAGTCTAGTAGAGTCTCGTAGATCGGTACGGAAACGTCTGTATTTATCCTCGGGAGGCTACAGGGTTGTTAGGAGTACTTCCCTTATTGATTTCCTTATCGTGCGGTTCGATTCCTTTGAGGCTTATGCCTTTGATTACTTCCTACTCAATCTTACGCGAGCGCTTGTTATAAATCAAAAGTTGAAAAAAAATTGAAAAAAGCACTACAGATGTGGTGCGGGATGTTCTCCCGGTATAGTTGATTGACTATTATGGTCACCTTGTGGAAGGATATTCAATTGTTTCAGCTCAGTAACAGAACTTCTAAGAGTCTTGAGGCTAGGAACAGGTTGCCATAATGCTTTTGAGCGATTATTACACAGTGTTGTTGTAATGGTAGGGTGTTTGCCCACGTGTCGGGGCAGTGAATGAGTTGAAGGGAGGTTTACTCAGTATGTAATCAAGGGATTCAGTATTTCATTCCCGGTAGGGAAAAGTCAATCGAACTAAGGATGGTCAGATGTGGGCTAGTGGGATTAATGAAACGTGGTAATTGCAAGCGTGGTGGGGTTCTCATCTATATAGGGATGCTATCGTCCTAATTGAACACTTTAAGTTTGTCAGTGTGATGATCTGCTACAATTCGCCTTTGGGGCAAGATATTGTGAAATAATATTGGAGATACAACTATCAGATATCGCAGGGTGCGGTGGTTCCGAATTGAATCAATATTGCAAATGTTGACGGTTCGATAAAGATGACCTTCGGAAGGGTTTAAGTCAGTAGCGATTGTGGGTTCAAGTTCGATGAAGATGAATTTTATTAAGGCAACAATTGAGCAGCAAAAGATGAGAAAGACATGTGGGTAGTGTGAGATGGAGTTTTAAACTTCTAAAGAGCCAGGCTTAGGGAGCGCAGGCCAAACAGCTGATTAAAGGAGTGAGTTTTCCCAAAGTGGGAGAGTGGCGGAGCTGTATATGGCCTAGTGGTAGGATGACTACGCGCCTAAGGATAGTTTAGAAGGATCTGGGATTTTAGCGACATGCAATGGAAGTCTGTAGATTTAATTTGAAGCATGAGGTTGTTAGGCGGCAGGAGATTTGGTATGACGGAAAGGAGCTGCTTGAAATGAAGAAAGATATAGCATGACTTTGAAGTGGAAGGATGTTGTCGCACATTTAATGGATGTCCACGAGGGGTAAATGGACTAGTACAGCTAGGGAGTGAGCTTGGACTCGGGAGCGTTATTACCTGTGAGTAGTTTAGCGGTCACATTGCTGGCAAGGCTTCTACGAAGAGTTCTACGGGTTATAAAGTAAAGGGAACTATTATGTGAATGTTGTTAAATGATTTAGAGAATCAAATTGGGTTTCTAAGGTAAGGTATCGAGAATGCTGGCGATTGATTGCGCAAGGTTATGTCAATAAGAGATTAAGAATCCTGGTGAACTCCAGAGTTTTGTAATAATGGCTTCAAGCTAAGTGGGAAAGTCCCACCGCCTATAATTGGGTTGGATGGTTAACTACTTGCGAGGTTATTGGTTATTAGCATACTGAGGTGTTATCCCAGCTACGAAAAAATACCATAAGTAGTAATTTGAGCAGAGAAATTATTAACGATGTGTTATAGTTAGCCTTATGGGCTCATGTTCGAACTTCGGAAAAGATCCGAGATTTATGCCTTGTAAAGAAGCGGGTTTAAAGGGTAGTGGTTCTGTCAGGTACTTCGTTGAGAGAGTATTAATGTGCTATAAGATTCATGGAGTTGATTATATTCGGGGCCAAGTCAGAGCGGGTGGCTCTCAGCAACAGTCCTAGTGGATTCTAAGGCATAAAGTGTGGTGCCCAATGAATTCAAGCCTATGAGTACAGTTAAGGATCAAGTTTTGTAACTGCTCATGAGAAGGTGCCCAGAATATTCTCAAGTGTGGTGTAGCATTTGAGAAATATGAAATGGTCAGTGGGATTTGAGACAGCATGGTCTCGTGAATCAAGGCCACTCGGGGTGAGTGTAGAGGGAGTATGTTGTGTGTTGAAGAGAGTTAGTACTATTTCCAAGGCAATCAAGGATAAATTGGAAGGAAAGGGATTGATTAGCCATAGTTGAATTTGGCATGTTGAGGTCTGTATTCAGTTCATTCAGCGTGATCGAGTTATGCGTATGACTTGTGGTGGTACGAGTGAGGTTTGTCAGCCACGGTAATTGATGTTATTCAGAAGCATGCTTCTGTTATGGCTTGTTAAGGGGAACCGGATTCCGGAAGGGCTATGGTGCCTTGGGCCACTACTTAGAGATTTGCATATCCTACAGTTATGGGAATTTACCTATGTGTTGATATAATTCTCCTGAAGTGAGTTAAGTGCAAAGTTCTTATATGATGAAGTGTTAAAATATCAATGATTTCAAAGCTACGATGAAAATCGTGTTCTATCGTATATTGGCACGCTGGCTGCTGTGAGAGGTATGGAAAATTGAGGTGAGTGTCAAGATTGCAGTTCGGTATTGAAAAGGATGTCACGGGCTCAGATGAGCAAGGAAATAGTTGAATGATTAAAGTAAATTGGTATTGTCTTCAGTGTCACTTGAGATCAAGGTGTTGTGAAAGAGGCTTTGCATCCTGATTAAGGATTCTTGATCGTTTTCCAGCGTTAGTGCGTTCGGTGGATTAGATGGCAAACCCGTTATTTATTTCAAAAAATTTTGGGAGTGTGTTCCACTTGAAGATTGTGTATGTGTGAAATGTAGCCACTTGATTGGCTAAGGATTTAAACCAAGTAAGGGGATTGTGGTAATATCATTAATTTGAGAATTTATGCCTGAAGAGCACTTTGTTTATTAGTTTATGAGCCAGGGAGGTTTACTCCGGTTATGACGGTTGTTCTTATGTGTTTAGAGAAGAGGGAAATTACTATGGACCTTTGAAAAGTTATTGGCTTAACTTGGTGTGACCAGGATTGACTTAAGGTTGGTGGATGGGTTTAAATATGAATATGGGCTCTATGTCAGGACAGTTGTGTTCATTTCAGTAGCCCGCTCCTTCTGGAGTAGGCAGGGTGTTATCTCATTGTCAAATATTTTGTGTAATAATATATTGCGTTGTGTGAGTTGTGAGACGTCCTGAGAATTGTGTATGTGTTGAGGATCAGCGTGGAAATGACGTATTATGATCAAGATGGCTCTTGAGATTCAGATTGTATATTGCACCTCAGTTGTGCTCGAGTTTGTAGCTTATCGTGGTATATGTCCCCTCAGGGATTGCATTATGACTTATCGTGGTTGTGACCTAGATTTGGTATTTTATCGCAATGAGAAAATTAGCTCGATGTGTATCTATTTATATGAGTTCTATGTATGGATCGGGTGGCACGCCGCCATGGTTATATTGTGAGAATCGGGTGGCATGCTGCCATGGTTATGCTGTGTGGATCAGGTTGCACGCCACAACAGTGTGATATGAGTGTAGTTCTCTATATGCTATTTTTGTATGTTCTGCTTCCTATTTTCTAAGGAAAGTACATAGTAGTGCGGGAGTTAGGTACTTCCTTTCAGAGTTCGTTTTCCTTTGGCATTACGTTAGAATTGGTGGCTTATTGGTGCATGGTAGCATCATATGAGATTCTAACGATTTCTGGGGTGGCTCATTGCCTGAGCAGTTGTATCGAATGAGACGAGATCCCTTGATCTAGGATTCTGTGCAATCCAGCTATATGAGGTATGTTATGGAGACAAGACCATTATTTGGTTCAGAATGAGGTGAATGTTTTTGTGAGGAGTATAGGCCTAATGTTTTGTTGACTTGGAAGTTGATTATGAATGTTGGTACATCTCCTCAATCATGGTGGTATGGTAAAGGTTAGAGCAAGACCTGTATATATCATGGGGAGCAATGGGAACATCAGAATAGTAGGGATTTTGACCAAGTTGATCAGAAAAAAGGCTATTATGGTCCTGTAGACTAAGTGTTGCAAAGTAAGAATCCAGCAAAGTTATGTTTTCATGTTTGAGTACAGCGTGTGGTTGTTGATATGGTGGTCGTGTGTTGGAAACCGGTCCTGGCATAGGCTTCCGGATGTTGGAATTGGGCTCTAAGTCTTATTTGCTTGAATAAAAAGGGAATATCTTAAGAATCTATCGAGCCAATGTGCTCAGCTAAGTTCTGGTAGCACGGGAAGGTGCATGAGGTGCTAAACAGTGATTTTAGACTACTTCCGTATAGTTCTCAGCACGTTCGAGGACGAACGTATGTTTAAGTGGGAGAGAATGCAACGAACCAACTGGCCGTTTTGAGTACTAGCACTCCGTTCAGCAGTCGGAGGCTATGAACAACTTCATTTCAGGTATTATGACTTGTGTGTATGGTTGGGATTGAAATTCAGGAAGTTCGGAGTTAAATTTAAATGAAAATTCTCATTTCAGAAGCTTAAAGTTGAAGGAATCAACTAGGATTGGAATTTTGAGTAAACGACCTTGGAATAGGGATCTAAAGGTTCCAGTAGGTTTGTATGATGATTTCGGACTTGGGCGTATGCTCGGATTGGGTTTAAGATAACCCGGGAGCATTTTGGCGCCTATTGTGGAAATTCGCATTTTGAAAGAAATTTCATAAGTTTGGTTTAAAGTGCATTTCAGTGTTATCAATGTCCGTTTGGGATTACGAGATTGTGAATAGATCCGTATGGTGATTCTGGAGTTGGGAGCACGATCGGAAGTGAATTCGGAGGCCCGTAGATAATTTTGAAGCCATTTGGCTAAAGATAGAAATTTGAAGGTTTTTGTGAAGTTTGACCAGAAGTAGACTTTTTGATATTGGGGTCGGAATCCGATTCCAGAAGCTGGAGTAGGTCCGTAATGTCAAATATGACTTGTGTGCAAAATTTGAGGTCAATTGGACATGATTTGATAGGCTTAAGCATCGAAAGTAGAAGTTGGAAAGTTCGAAATTCATGAGGCATGGATTGGGGATTAATTCATGAATTTGGCATTGTTTGATGTGATTTGAGGCCTCGAGCAAGTCCATAATGTGTTTTGGGATTGGTTGGTATGATTGGGTAGGGTCCCAGGGGCCTCGGGAGGATTTCGGGTGGTTAACGGATCAAAAATGGAATTTTTGGAGAGCAAAGGCTGCTGGTTGCTGGTATTTCCGCTTCTGCGGAAGAGGGACCGTAGAAGCAGCCCCGCAGAAGCGGTTGAGGGAACCGTAGAAGCGGAATTGTTCAAATGCTCATGGACCGCAGATGCGGTCAAGGATCCGCAGAAGCAGGACCGCATCTGCGGAAAGGATATCGCAGGAGCCGAAGGGAGTAGCCAGGGGTGAAACCGTAGATGCGGAAATTGGCCGCACCTGTGGAACCGCAGAAGCGGCAGAGGAGCCGCAGGTGCGAAAAATAACTGGAGGAAGAGGGGTTGTTTTAAGTCAAATTTTGGTCATTTCTTCATGGCCTGGGCGATTTTTGGGGAGCTTCAAGAGAGGATTCTTTGTCGTCAATGTTAAGGTAAGTTATCCCCATCACTTTTGAGTTAAATACATCAATTATGTATGGAATTGAGCGTGAAAATTAGTATAAAATTGAGGTTTTGGTGGAAAGCCTAGAAAATTATATTCTTGGAATTTAGCAATGATTTTGGGTATGGAATTTAGAGAAAATTATATATTGAGTTCCTAAGATCATGGGTAACCTTTATCTTCGAGAAATTTCGGAATCCAGGCATGTGGGCCCGAGGGTATTTTGGTCATTTCACTAAGGGAAGATGGGAATTTGCATAATTTCAATTGTTAATAAGTATTTGAACATGTTCTCATTAGTTTGATGTTAATTGGCTAGTTTTGGTGCATTGTGTGTCGGTTCAAGCCTTCGGAAGAATGTACAATGCCGGTTTTGAGTCTTCGGAGCGAGGTGAGTCTCCTTTCTAATCTTGTGAGGGGGAATTTACCCCATAGTTGAATTAAATTGGCTATGTGCTCCTGTTTGTGAGGGCTACGTACGCACGATGTGACGAGAGTCCATGCGTAGCAACTATTATGCTATTGTCCGGGTAGCCTAGGACCCAAAAGCATGCTATACTTGGGATATTTGCAATCTTATTGACATTCGAACTGTTAAAATCAAATTGAACTAGTAAATGAATTTCAAAAAGGATTAAACTTCATTTTCTTAAATTGTTAAAAGAGGATTTGGTTTTTATTTGATAGAATGCTCCCCGATAATTCTGAATTGACTGTTTGAGCATGTATTCCTGTGTGTACCTGCATCGCATGGATGATTCGCGAGCAGGGTATTTGTTTACCTTATGTTGACTACGTCTCATGGATGATTCACGAGCAGGGTATTTGTTTACCTTATGTTGACTGCGTCGCATGGATGATTCGTGAGTAGGGTATTTTTTTACTTTATATTGACCGCGTCGCATGGATTATTCGCGAGCGGGGGAAATAGATGCATCTATTGGTTCGGGCCGTTCGACCCTCGGCAGTGCACAGTTTATATTTTTGTTAGATTGGGCCGTCGCGTCGGCATGATATGCGCATGTTTATATTTCTTACTGGAAAAACGTGATGTTGATATTTCCTTTTTGGCCTGACATAAATTGCTGAAGATAAATGAAAAGAAAACCTAAAAATCCTTTGTTAATTGTTAAAGCTGTTTACCTGTTTTACAACTTTGTGAACTAGAGCATACTACATAAATCCTTTATTTCCTCCCATTTTTGTATATGATTTTCGGACCATTAGTAAGTGTCAAAGTTGACCATCTCGTCTCTACTCCTTCGGAATTAGGCGGGACACTCACTGAGTACACGTTGATTACGTACTCATACTACACTTCTTTGCATTTTTGTTGCACAGGTATATGTATATCTAGCAGCCTACTGGGCGTAGCAACATGGATGACTCTAGGACTAGGTGAGCTACATTGTTCGAGATGACCCGCATCTAGTGTAGTTCCCTCTAGTATTTTCTTATTTTTTATTCGCTATCTACAATTTTCCGGACATATGTTGTATTTTATTTTCCATATCGATAGTTGCTCATGCACTTGTGACACCGGGTTTCTGGGATGGTTTCAAAGGAATTGTACTAATAATTTATTGTTTAATTTGAATCGAAGTAATGATTGTTTTTAATTATGAAAAATGGAAGAAGAAATCTTGGATTTTCAAAAGTATTAAAAGAGGATTAATTAATAATTTAGTTGGCTTGCCTGACAGAGGTGTCCGGCGTCACCATGACCCTTTGTGGATTTTGGGTCGTGACAACATGGTGTTAGAGCACTAGGTTCCTATCGGTCTCACAAGTCATGAGCAAGTCTAGTAGAGTCTCGCGGATCGGTACTGTCACGTCTGTACTTATCCTCGGGAAGCTACAGGGCTGTTAGGATTACTTCCCTTCTTGATTTCCTTATCGTGCGGTTCGATTCCTTTGAGGCTTATGCCTTTGATTTCTTCCTACTCAATCTTACGTGAGCGCTTGTTATAAATCAAAAGTTGAAAAAAAAATTGAAATAGCACTACAGATGTCGTGCCGGATGATTCTCCCGGTATAGTTGATTGACTATTATGGTCGCCTTGTGGAAGGATATTCCATTATTTCATCTCAGTAACAGAACTTCTAAGAGCCTTGAGGCTAGGCACAGATTGCCATAATGCTTATGAGCGATTATTCCGTAGTGTTGTTGTAATGGTAGGGTGTTTGCCCACGTGTCGGGGCAGTGAATGAGTTGAAGGGAGGTTTACTTAGTGTGTAATCAAGGGATTCAGTATTTCATTCCCAGCGGGGAAAAGTCAGTCGAACTAAGGATGGTCAGATGTGGGCTGGTGGGATTAATGAAACATGGTAATTGCAAGCGTGGTGGGGTTCTCATCTATATAGGGGTGTTATTGTTCTAATTGAACGCTTTAGGTTTGTTAGTGTGATGATCTGCTACAATTCGCCTTTGGGGCAAGATATTGTTAAATAATATTGGAGATACAACTATCAGATATAGCAGGGTGCGGTGGTTTCGAATTGAATCAGTATTGCAAATGTTGACGGTTCGATAAAGATGACCTTCGGAAGGGTTTAAGTCAGTAGCGATTGTGGGTTCAAGTTCAATGAAGATTAATTTTATTAAGGCAACAACTAAGCAGCAAAAGATGAGAAAGACATGTGGGAAGTGTTAGGCAGAGTTTTAAACTTCTAAAGGGCCAAGCTTAGGGAGTGTAGGCCAAACAGCTGATTAAAGGATTGAGTTTTCCCAAAGTGGGAGAGTGGCAGAGCTGTATAGGGCCTAGTGGTCGGATGATTACGTGCCTAAGCATAGTTTGGAAGGATCTGGGATTTTAGCAACGAGCAATGGAAGTCCATAGATTTAATTTGAAGCATGGGGTTGTTATGCGGTAGGAGATTTCGTATGAAGGAAAGGAGCTGCTTGAAATAAAGAAAGATATAGCATGACTTTGAAGTGGAAGGATGTTGTTGCGCATTTAATGGATGTCCACGAGGGGTAAATGGACTAGTACAACTAGGGAGTGAGCTTGGACTCAGGAGCATTATTACCTATGAGCAGTTTAAAGGTCGCATTACTGGCAAGGCTTCTGCGAAGAGTTCTACGGGTTATGAAGTAAAGGGAACTATTGTGTGAATGTTGTTAAATTATTTAGAGTATCAAATTCGGTTTCTACAGTAAGGTATCGAGAATGTTGGCGATTGATTGCGCAAGGTTATGTCAATAAGAGATTAAAAATCCTGGTGAACTCTAGAGTTTTGTAATAATGGCTTCAAGCTAAGTGGGAGAGTCTCACCACCTATGATTGGGTTGCATGGTTAACTACTTGCGAGGTTTCTGGTTATTAGTATACTGGTGGGTTATCCCAGCTACGGAAAAATACCATAAGTAGTAATTTGAGCAGAGGAATTATTAAAGATGTGCTATGGTTAGCCTTATGGGCTCATGTTCGAACTTGGGAAAAGATTCGAGATTTATGCCTTGTATAGAAGCGGGTTTAAAGGGTAGTGGTTCTTCCAGGTGCTTCGTTGAGAGAGTATTAATGTGCTAGAAGATTCATGGAGTTGATTATATTTGGGGCCAAGGTAGAGCGGGTGGCTCTCAGCAACGGTCCTAGTGGATTCTAAGGCATAAAGTGTGGTGCCCAATGAATTAAAGCCTATGAGTACAGTTAAGGATCAAGTTTTGTAACTGCTCATGAAAAGGTGCCCAGAATATTCTATGATATTTTGACTTGTGGTGTAGCATTTGAGAAATATGAAATGGTCCGTGGGATTTGAGACAGCATGGTTTCGTGACTCATAGTCACTGGGGGTGAGTGTAGAGGGAGTATGTTGTGTGTTGAAGAGAGTTAGTATTATTTCCAAGGCAATCAAGGATAAATTGGAAGGAAAGGGCTTGATTAGCCATAGTTGAATTTGGCATATTGAGGTCTGTATTCAGTTCATTCAGCGTGATCGAGTTATGCGTATGTTTTGTGGCGGTACGAGTGAGGTTTGTCAGCCACCGTAATTGATGTTATTTAGAAGCATTCTTTTGTTATGTCTTGTTAAGTGGAAGCGGATTCTGGAAGGGCTATGGTGGCTTGGGCCACTACTTAGAGATTTGCATATCCTACGGTTATGGGAATTTACCTGTGTGTTGATATGATTCTTCTGAAGTGAGTTAAGTGCAAATTTCTTATATGATGAAGTGTTAAAATATCAATGATTTTGGAGCTATGATGAAAATTGTGTTCTATCGTATATTGGCACGTTGGCTACGGTGAGAGGTATGGAAAATTGAGGTGAGTGCCAAGATTGCAGTTCGGTGTTGACAAAGATGTCACGGGCTCGGATGAGCAAGGAAATGGTTGAATGATTAAAGTAAATTGGTATTGTATTCAGCGTCACCTGAGATCGAGGTGTTGTGAAAGAGGCTTTGCATCCTGGTTAAGTGTTCTTGATCGCTTTTCAGCGTTAGTGCGTCTGGTGGATTAGATGGGCGAGCCCGTTAATTATTTCAGAAAATTTTGGGAGTGTGTCCGACGGGAAGATTGTGTAAGTGTGAAATGTAGTCACTTGATTGGCTAAGGATTTGAACCAAGTAAGGGGATTGTGGTAATATCATTAATTTGAGAATTTATGCCTGAAGAGCACTCTGTTTATTGGATTATGAACTGGGGAGGTTCGCTCTGGTTATGACGGTTGTTCTTATGTGTTTTGAGAAGAGGGAAATTACTATGGACCTTTGAAAGGTTATTGGCTTAACTTTGTGTGAACGAAATCGACTTAAGGTTGGTGGATGGGTTTAAATGTGAATGTGGGCTCTATGTCAGGCCAGCTGTGTTCATTTCAGTAGCGCGCTCCTTCTGGAGTAGGCAGGGTGTTATCTCATTGTTAGATATTTCGTGTAATAATATATTGCACCGTGTGAGTTGTGAGACGGCCTGAGAATTGTGTATGTGTTGAGGATCAGCATGGAAATGACATATTATGAGCAAGATGGCTCTTGAGATTTAGATTGTATATCGCACCTTAGTTGTGCTCGAGTTTGTAGCTTATTGTGCTATATGTCCCCTCAGGGATTGCATTATGCACTTATCGTGTTTGTGACCTAGATTCGGTATTTTATCGCAATGAGCAAATTAGCTCGTTGTGTATCTCCTTATGTGAGTTCTACGTGTGGATCGGGTGGCACGCCACCATGGTTATATTGTGAGGATCGGGTGGCACGCCACCATGGTTATATTGTGAGGATCGGGTGGCACGCCGCCATGGTTATGCTGTGTGGATCGGGTTGCACGCCGTAACAGTGTGATATGAGTGTAGTTCTATATATTCTATTTTTGTATGTTCTGCTTCCTATTTTCTAAGGAAAGTCCGTAGTAGTGCGGGAGTTAGGTACTTCCTTCCAGAGTTCGTTTTCCTTTGGCATTGCGTTCGAATTGGTAGCCTATTGGCACATGGTAGCATCATATGAGATTCTAACAATTTCTGGGGTGGTTTATTGCCTGAGCAGTTGTAGCGAATGAGATGATATCCCTTGATCTAGGATTCTGCGCAATCCAGCTATATGAGGTATGTTATGGAGACCAGACCATTATTGGGTTCTAAATGAGGTGAAGGTTTTTGTCAGGAGTATAGGCCTAATATTTTGTTGACTTGGAAGTTGATTATGAATGTTGGTACATCTCCTCCATCATGGCGGTATGGTAAAGGTTAGAGTAAGACCTGTATATATCATGGGGTGCAATGGGAACATCAGAATAGTAGGGATTTTGACCAAGTTGATCAGAAAAAGGCTATTGTGGTCCTATGGACTAAGTGTTGCAAAGAAAGAATCCAACAAAGTTATGATGTCATGTTTGAGTACAGTGTGTGGTGGTTGATATGGTGGTCGTACGTGTGAGCACGTGATTTTTGCCTCAAGCAAATTATTCCCAGAAATTCAAACCAAACAATTTCTTTATTATTTTACAATTTTTGTGAATTTTTGTGTTATTTTCTGGTAATTGTTGCATTTTATCTGTGCATTTTAGTTCATATGAAAATACAAAAAATACATCTAGCATTTGTTTGAGATTTAATTTCACATTTCAGGATTCAGTAGTAGTTTAAATTGCTTGAAAATAAAGAAAATAGCAAAAATAGCCCACTTTTGCATTGTAATTGTTAATTGTTGAATTTATTGCAGAATAGATTTTTAAACAAGTTTTAGGAATTAATTAGTATAATTTTGGGTAATAAATTAGGTTTTAGTTCTACTTTTGCATTTTTATAAAATCATAAAAAAGTATAAAAATACAAAAATGAGAAGAAAATAAATAAAAGCAAATAAAGAGAAAAGCAAAACAATGGAAATAATTTTTAAAAAAAAAAAAGAAGAAGAAAACAAATACAAAAGGGGGCTGCCGAATTCGGCCTCGTTATTATTTATTTTGCCAGCCCAAACCATTTTTCACCCACGCCCAGGCCCAATCCCCATTTAAGCGGTTCACCCCCACCAAACGACGCCGTTTTGGCGTCACCTAATCTAAGTCCTTCATTCCTTTTAATCCAACGGCTCACGGTTTTTATTGATTAATAATAAAAGTTTCTGAATAATTAAGCCCTAAAACAAAATAATTATTGTCTTCCTCGTACTCTCTCATCTGTAACTCCGCCGGAGCCACCGGCGGCGGGCGCCACCACCGCCAATCCGTCCCAAAATAACACCATGAGTCCCCCTTCTCCTCCTCTACTCGAATCCACTGTCCTTCTCTCTCGAATCTTGCCGGAGCTCGTTGAATCTTCGTTCGAAAATTTTTCGGCCACGATGCCACCTCGTCCAAATTACATCAAACTAACACCATAGAACCGCCTAAGCCTCCCCTATCCAATCCCCTTAACCGTGTCTCTCAAATATGGACGGAATTATTCGAATTTCAATTTAAACATTTTCCGACTAAAACCCTAACTGCTCCAATTCCTACCAAATCAATGCCATATGGTTCCTGGGGTTCCCTCGTAATGAATTCAAGATCAACAGCGTTCAAATCTCATTGAATGGTGCTTAATTTTGAATCCGAATCAGTGAGCTTCTCTTTTATTATCTTTTGGTTTTTCTTATAATTTTGCTTCTTAATGGTTTGATTCATGTTTTATTTGTTTAATCGAATTGCTGCATGATTGATAATCCAATTTCATAACAATTTGAGTCTGTTTATATTTTTAGTTCAATGTTTGTTTATTTTATTCAATTGTTTTTAGATTAAGTATTCTGTTTAAGAGTTGCTTGATTTTTTATTAATGTTTGATTGGTTAGTTTTAGTTAGCTTAAGTTGGTCTAGTTTGGTTTAATCAATGTAGTTCTTAGGATTAATTTAATTGATTGGTTATATCCGTGTGAATGGTGTTGGTGGTTTGAGGAAGGATCTTCTAGGAGTTTCTAGATGGGGTGAAAGTGTTAATTCAAAGGAAATAAGTGTGATAACTTGACACCTAAGTTAATAACTAGGGGGTTAATTGAAAACTCATTAGGAAATGAAATGAAAAGCTTGGAAAAGAAGTCATAACTTCAGGGACTAAAAAGAAAAATTAAAATCTGAAAAAATCTAGACCATTTGCCTATAAAAGGCAGTGAGGTTGCCTTGTGAGGGAGGTTTTTTGTTTGACAACCAAAATTCCCCCCAAAACAATACTCTTCCAGTTTCAGATATGGAATTCAAATTTCAGATCCAAATCTTCTTCTAGTTCTTAGTTCTAAAAAAAATACAAAAACAAACAAAATCCACTAGAAATAAAAAAAAAACCGTTTCATTCAATTTTCTAGTTGAATTCTAGTTTTGGTAGCTGAATTACATTCCCGAGTTCATTTTTGGTAATTTGAAGATTCAGAGAGTTTTCTGTTGGATTTAAAGTAATTTTGGGAGTTCATTAAATCTGCTCTGGCCAGTTTAATTGGGTTTTCTGATTGCTGAAGTTGTCTCTGGAGTATACTGTTGTGATTTCGAATAGTTGTAGGCATAATTGAACTGGTTTTGTTGAAGTTTTGGGCTACTGAAAGTTGTAGAGGGTGTTGGTTTCATTTGTGCTGATTTTGGTGTTGTTTTGGTTGATTGGCTGTTTGTGTTTGGTTTTGAATCCTTCCTGAGTTGTTGAATTTTCTGGCCGGCTCCTGATTTCTACTGATACTGCCGCAGACTTCCTCTTCTTCTTCTGAATTTTGCATCTCAGGTACACATTCCTGGATTCATTTCTATGTAACTGTGAATTGAAGTCAGAATAGAGAAATGCATCAGATCTATATGCGAAGATGATTTTCTGTTGTTTATAGTTAATTAGATGCTTGTTAATTAGCTGTTTTGTGGTCATTTAGTCAGCCTGTGTTGGCATTACGTGCAGAGGGTATTAGGCTGCATAATTAAAACTGTTTTAGTTTGGTTTGGAGTATAATTAAGTGATTTGGACTGTTATTTGAACCTTCAGTTTGTAGTCATGGGTCAAACTCTATAGTTGTGTAGTCACTGAGATTCGAATATTTTGAAGTGTTTTACAAATTGTATTAATTGGACTGTGAGCTATAGTTGTATAATCCCTATCAGTGTATTTGTTAATCTGAGCATTGTTCTGAGGTCAGTTAGAATGAGCATTGACTTAGGATTTAATCAAATGTGTGCATATTTTTAGGGTGAATCAAAGTTTAGTTTACCTTTGGAAATCAGAACAACATGCTAATGTAATAAGTTTGTGTCTCCCGCTTCAATAAACGTTGATTACGCTGATTAGTTCATTGGATTCAATAATAGATTGTAGGATTGTCTTAGGTTTGAGATATGATTAAATTGAAGGTTGTTGAGTTAATTGAACTTGGAGTTTCCTTCAGTTGGTACTCAAACTATGAATCTAATTGCGCAGACTCAGCCATGAGTACTAGGCTGACCCCAAAAGTTCTAAGCCTAAAAGCCCACTCAGATGTTCTGGAATCACTAAGGCCCGGTTTGCCTATGCCTCTGCTGTACCGCTCGACTTGGGCCATTAGGTTGGACCTGAAAACAATTAAACTAAAGACTTTCACTCCTTTAAATCATGATTTAGTCCAGGCTTTGGGCCTGTTAATTGAGACTCTCTAGAGATAATCCCTTAACAAATAATGCTTAAATAAATTAGATGAGTCTTGCCAAACAAAACTCATAAATTGCGGGGCCCTCATCCAGTGCTTAATCAAAATACTTAGACTTTGGGATGGGCCGTTTAGCAAATTTCATGGCCTTCCCCAAAGATCGTAACGTGTTAGACACCTTAGACGCGCTTTTAATAAAATTACATTCCTAAACTCGGGTGCGCATTTATGCGACCCAAATCAAAATTTCAACGGAGTCGAAATGTGTCAAAAACCACAGGTGCATTGATGTGATGTGGTTCGAGACGTGTTTTCACGACATTGCAATTCTCATTAAAATAATAACAAAAGCAGTTTACTGTAAAAAAAAGCACATAAGCTAAAACATGTTTTGAAATCAAATAAATCCAAATGCGACTGTTGGGCGACCGTGCTAGAACCACGGAACCCAGGATTGCCTAACACCTTCTCCCGGGTTAACAGAATTCCTTACCAGAATTTCTAGTTCGCGGACTATTAACAGAAGCATATTTTCCTCGGTTCGGGATTAAACCGGTGACTTGGGACACCATTAATCTCCCAAGTGGTGACTCTAAAATTTTAACAATAAGTCCCATTCCGATTGTCCTTTAATTGGAAAAACTCCTTTATGCCTTCACGGGGTGTAGTTGTGGAAAAGGAGGTGTGACAGCTCTAGCGACTTTGCTGGGGATCGAACCCCGAATTTCGGTTCAGGGTTCAAGAATTCGAGCTCAGTTTAAATTGTTGTAATTGGCTTTAATTGATTTTTCTACATGTTCTATTCCCTGTGTGCTAAATGTTTTACCGCTTTAATATTTGTTGAATTGTATATAAATTGTCGCGAATCCCTCCCTCTTTCTGAGACTTCTACATCATGGAGAAGGGTGCACTTCGTGTAGCTTCTCTTCTGTTTAGAGTCTTTTTCCCAATTTAGGACGAGGTTTGGATAAGTTGCAAAGCTGGCGGAGCTTCTGTATCCCCGGTACGCTGCCTCCCCCTCGGCCCAAGTTGTCCGCTCGTGTAAGCCATGTCTAGATCAGTAAACCTAGGGTTTAAACCTAGAAGAATGATAACCTCATGCCGGCTTCCTAGTAGGACGCTTGTTTGCATCATGTGCATTTAACTTAGGGGACTCAACACAGGGGTTGGGTCCGTCTAGGACAGGTGACCTGAATTGAATTGACCATCCTGATGCATCTTACGTGCTACTTGCGCATTTATTTGCTCGACTTTGCATGTTGACCGGCTTGTATATAATGAGTGAGAAATTATGAAAAACAGGAGTGTTAGGACTAAGTGAGGATAACCTTTTGTTTGAAAAAAACCAATACCCAAATAGTACAGAAATGCTGCCGGATTTTTGAAAAATAGGAAGAAAATTGTTGTTCAAAGATATATATTTGATTTTGGCCAATCGGCCCGAACTACGATGGTTTGATTCTCATCGATTGTGAGATACGTACGCAACCCTCATCGAGCCCAACCTCCCCTTTTGCAAAAATAGCCAAAAAAAAATGTGTCTAAGTTTTAAATTTTGGCATGAATAAGTCAGGTGAAGCCATTCTTGTCAGAAATCGCCAAATATTCCCGAAAGGGACGCCGGAAGGCTGCTTTTGCAAGAACAGCCACCTTTTGGTAAGTTTCCAAGATCTTGGCCAGTTAGCCAACGCGGCCTTAAAATCTTCGTCCCCGAGGTGCTGAAAGGTCGTGCTTGCAAAACCAGGTCTTTTATTTTAATTTGAAAAAAAATAAAAAGAGTCGTTGGTCAATTGAATACCGTTTGGATTTTGGTCAAAATAAGCCGATCCAGCTTCGGTGGCATCTTATACTGTTCTTGCCGAAATAGCCCTAGAGTATCTTTCAGTTGTCGAAAGGCTATTCTCGTAAAAGAATGGACGAGTTTGTGAAGTATCATAAAATAATCCTCCCCGACCTCAAAATTCATGTGAAATTAAGAAGGGGCCACATTTGCAAAAATAGCCATTTGGTTAAAATTGGCATATAGGGGAAGGAATCTGTCAATCTATTTTTGAATTTGTATTTATTTTGATTAGAGTATGTGGGTTGTTTGATTTTTGAGTCTGTATTTCATCTTTCTATCAGAGTGTTAGTTTTGTTAAGTTTGTCAGTTTTTAAACCATTGTAATCAAAGTTTGTTCTACTGTGAAAAATTGAAAGTTCCAAAATAGGTTTTATTGCTTTTTACCTTTTATCTTCAAGAACTACACTCAATAAGATTCATGCGGTGTCATGATATGTAGGCAATCCACGTAGGATTCGACCATAACCAAAAGAAAAAGAAAAAAAGGGAAAAAGAGGAAAAACCACAAAAAGGCAAAAAGAAAAGAAAATAGCGAAAAAACAAGAAAGAAAGGAAAGAAAAATCAAGAAAGGCAAGAGGGAAAAGAACAAAAGGAAAAAGAAAAAAGAGAGAAGAAAAAGAAAAAAAACAAAGGAAGAGAAAGTTTACAATTGAAAATAAGGGAAAGGCCGGGATGACGCAGGCGACCGATCAAAAGTTGTTACCAATATGTTAAATGCCCTAATGCTAACGTGATGGTTTTATTTTGTCATGTTATTCTAGAAAGGTTGTTGGTTTGTAGTTTCAAAGTAGTAACTCTTCTTTACTACACAAGGACAAAAGGGAGTCGGCGTCCTGTCAACCCATTCCTACAACACCCTGTCGAATAACCTGAACATGACAGGCCAAGAATCAGATACCAGTATTGTGGACCCGTCAAAAGAGGTAGAAGTGGTGGATGTCAAAGCAATGAGGGAAGAGATGTATAAGTTGAGGCAGCAGATGGCCGAGATGCATCAGGCCTGGGCTAAGGGTTAGCCGGCGCCAGTTTACCCCGCCAATCCAGCATATATCCCACCTTTGGCTCAGTCTCAGGAGCCTCCTACTGTGAATTCATCTCCAGTTTTCTCTTTCAACCAACAGAGCTATAGCACCACCTCCTACCCTCCCCAAGCTCCACCACCCAAACAAAACCCTCCTCTACCAATTACCCATGTCTTTATGGCTCCTCCACCTGCCACAATGCAAAGATCTTCCAGTGAGCCCCTGTTTCAAGCTCACGATAGCCAGTACTACCCTCCCGAGCCTATCTTTAAAGCTCCTGAGCCATATTCCTACACTCCTCACTTTGAGCTCCCGGGGAAACTGACAAGCCGCTTAAGGATCCGGAACAGGAAGAGATGTTTCGAAAAGTAAAAAGCCTGGAGAAATCCTTCAGGAACATGCAAGAATTGGGTGGCCAAGTCAGTGTGGCCTCCAAGGATTTGTGCTTGTTTCCCGATGTCCTGCTGCCAGCAGGGTTTAAGTTACCAAAGTTTGATTTGTATGATGGACATGGTGATCCTGTAGCCCATCTGAGGGGATTTTGCAGTAAGATGGGAGGATCCGGGGGAAGGGTTGAGTTATTGATGGCATACTTCAGCCAAAGTCTAAGTGGCACAGCTTTGGAATGGCATAACCATCAAGATGTCGAGAAGTGGAATACATTGGGTGACATGGCTCAAGATTTTGTGCGCCACTTTCAGAACAGTATAGACGTTGTCCCAGACCGCTCCTCCTTATCTCAGATGGAAAAGAAACCCAAGGAAAGCTTTAGGGAATTTTGGCTCAGATGGAACAAACAAGTCGTTCGGGATAGCCCTCCCATTGACAGAAAAGGTATTGCTGAGTCCCATCGACGACAGGGTCCGATAGTCATTCTTGGTAAATGATTTCGGCCTCAATACCGACCCCATGAGTACCCCCAAACTCCACATAATCTACCTCAGCATTAGCCTCCGAACAATATCCGGCCATCTGTCCAACAACTGAGTCACTCCAAAAGGCGAGCATGAGCTCCGTAAGGTCCACACTAGCCTCCATAAAATTTCCAAGTACCCTATAACCCACACTCAAGCCAAGGGTTTAGAAGGGAAATAAGGCTGGAAAACAATTTTACACCAATAGGAGAAACCTGTGCAAGTTTGTTTGAGAGATTAAAGCATTATAACCTGATTGCACCTATTCCTCCGAATTATGTGGACAAGCGTGCAAGAAGCTTTGACCCTTCTAAAAGGTGTGAATACCATTCCAATGCCCAGGGGCACGATATCAAAAGTTGCAGGGATTTGAAAAAAGGAGATAGAAAGAATGATTCAGGAAGGGGTAATTGCGATCCAAGACAGTGCCACCCAGAACATTGCAAAGAATCCTTTACCCACACATAATGGTGCATATTTTTTGGGGAAGATCCATGGCGACAGGGATTATGAGAATCCTCTCGGAAACTCGTTGAATGAAGTCAATGATATTGAAATTGGTGAATGTCCCAGCAACTCTGGCGGGCAATCCAGTGGCTAAGATATCAAGTTTGGTGATTGTAAAGACGCTCCATCTCTTGGTGAATTAGATTGAAGTTTTGGTGGTTTATTTTATTGTTATTTCTGTTATCCGGGTTATTTTTAGGGTTGTAATCCGGACATTGTCTTGTGACTCAAACCCTTCTATCTTTTCACTTTGCTTTGTTAGTCATAATAGCTTGTTTAGTGCCGTCTAGGTTTGTTCAAGGCTTCTAACTTTAGTCTAGTTTGCTTGTTTTGCTGTTTGTACCGTTTTACCGTCAGTCTAATGCAATTCTCTATTTTCTGCCATTTCTAGTCATTTTATTTAGGTCCCCTCTCTTGTTACAATTCTTTCATGCATATTCTAGTGACATGACATGCACGCATAATTCTCAACCTAGTTTAACAGTCAATTTAGTAATGAAACAATGTTGAAGATGTATGGACATTCAGGGGAAATAAGTAAAGGTATTTTGAGATAACTTCGAACCCAAATCAAGCGAAACTGGAGGCAGATAGAACATAAAGAAATACCGTTGAAATCCATCATCGGTTTGAAACCAAAGGAAAATTTTCCCCAAGTCTACAGGGACCGTTCGTGGTACCGGGATTGTTGTCCAATGGTGCTAGTTGATTGACAAATACAGAAGGCAAATATATGAATTAATCAAAAGGTGTTATGTGTGTTTTCCTCAGCTTGTTTAAATGTGAGTTTGTACTTGGTATGTTTTGGAGATTGTAATGATGAAGGCATTTTATTCTGCTATCCAAACACTTTATCCTTTGTTATCCCTTTGATCCTAGGTTATTTTCTTGCACACCCCTCTTTAGGAATCAATAACAACACTCAGAAGCCCGAGCGGGGAAAGTAAGTGGACAAACAAGAGAAAAACAGAGAAAGTTAAAAGAAAAAGAGAAATGCAAAGAAAAGAAAAGAGAAAAGAAAAGAAAGAAAAGGAAAAGAAAAAAAAGAAAAAGAAAGGAGCAAAAGAAAAGAAAGGGAAAAGAGAAAAGGAAAAGAGAAAACAAAAGAAAAAGAAAAGAAAAGAAGAGGAAAGAAAAAGAAAAGAAAGAAATGAAAAGAAAAAAAAGGAAAAGTGGAAGAAAGGAAAGATCGCAACAACAAATGTAGTCTCCTGAACTACGTTTGACTTGATCCCGAAAGGGTACGTAGGCAACCTCTCTATGAGATTCAGTCACACCAAAACAAAAATCCAAAAGTCCCCAAGAAGGAAAATGGGGCAGAAGTTGTGGTTGTTGTGAGAAATCTGATTCCGAAAGTTGTAATTTTTTGAACCCGTGTTGAATTGTTTTGAGCCTTAATACCCTTCTTTCTAACCCCATCCAAAAGCCTGCATTACGGTCCAAAGAAATACCTTCTGATCAGTCTTCAAGAAATGCCGAGTCAAACAAGTAAAGGTGAGTCATATTAGAGGCCACACTCCGGTACAAGAAGCAAACACTCCGGTGCAAGAAGAAAAATGATGAAATGAGAGAGTCTTGTTGATGAAACCATTCACGGATACCCCAAGGCAATGAAAGATGAGAGAAATCAAAATGAGAGAGTCTTATTGGTGAAAACCTTCATGGGCACCATAAGGCGACAGTGAGATGAGAGAAAATTAAAATGAGAGAGGCTTGATGGTGAAAACCCTTCGGGCACTACAAGTCGAATAAGGATTGTGAATCAGATCGGGTAAGCAGAGCGTTGAAGCCCATGTTTCCCAGCAAAAGGTACAACGAGAGCTGAACATCAGATTTGCTAAACAGAATAGGCCGCTGATGCATGTCAAGGTCATTAGAGTCGGTATCCACATCTGATGGTTTGCCACTCTGTAGGTTTCTTGTTAGGAATCGTCTCTTTCTATTATCCTTTACTCTATTCCTCCCACCTTGTTTTACTTCCTATTCCTGGGTCGGTTGTTCAAAACAAGTAAGAAATGACTTTAAAATCTGCCACCAAGCTTTCCAATTGAATAAAACAGGATCTGGTAAGCACATCAAGGTGGCAAGTCAGGAGAAAACAGCAGGCCCAATGAGTTGGCCCCAATCAACATACTTTGGGATTCGTGTGAAATACAAGAATGGGGTTTTGTATGTATCAATGCATGAATAATGCAACAAGATGGAAGGGGTTTGGTGAATGGATCAAAGATATTGGCTGGGGTAGGATTGACAAAAGGATGGTAGACCAGTGACAAGCAAAATAGAAATCAAAGGTGATAGACCCCAAGGCCTGGGCCGGTGGTTAAGATCAAGAAAGAGCAACATGCACACTAAAGATGGTAACAATCAACATGCTTTAGGGACCATGTGAAACACAAAGGTTTGACAAATGTCAGTATGAGCAGTGCAACAGACACAGGGTATTGGGTTTGGACGAAAAGAGGTATTTTCTGGGAAGTGGTTAGTCCAATAAACAAGCAAGATCTTCGAAGGGAATCAGTTATCATGACGAGTGAAGGAGCAATAAAAGTGGGGGAGATGCCAATCCATGCAATACAACAAATAGAGGATATCGAGTCCGAATGGAAGAGGCATTTTATGTGATGAAGATGACAGAGAAAGGGGTCTAGTTTGGAAACAAGCAAGGTCTTCCAGTGGACATCAATCTTCTTGGGAAGTGAAGGAGCAGCCGCCCTCAAAGTTCAAGACCATAAACCAACCACCCCATTTTAAATTCACAGGTTTTCTTTGTTTGAAATAGGAACAAAAGCAGGGCAAGAAATTCGGTGCAATAATAGGTAGGAAATGAAAGGAAGAAAAGAAAGAAGAGGAAAGCCGACAAAAGAGAAGTTTCTCAAATCTTTGCCCTTGCCTATCCTTCTAGTATGCATAAAATGCTGCCATTGCTTTTCACATTTTTGTCTGATGAAAGATAATAACAGAAACCTAGTCTGCTGAATTTTCTCCTAGGATAAAAATTTTAGTTAAATAGTTTCACTCACAAGGGGCGTACATGCCAACCAAGTCTTTAGTTTTACTCTCACTGTCGTATCAATAGCTTAAGTAACAACTCACAAGTTTGCCCAGCCACCAAACTAGGGCAGAAAAGTTTCTTTGTTTGTTTGTTTTGTTGCAGTCAGGAGCCCACCTAGAGAACAAAGGAATAAATTTCAAGTTCAGCAATTAGGCGCCCACCTGGAGAACAAGGGAATACTTTTCAAGTTTCAGCAGTCAGGCGCCCACCTGGAGAATAAGGGAAGTAGAATTCAATTTTAGTCTTTAATTTTTAATATTTGATAACATGCTGTACCCAGTTACCAAATTGGGGAAGAAAATTTTCTTTGTTTTTCTATTTTGTTGCAGTCAGGAGCCCACCTGGAGAACAAGGGAATACTTTTCAAGTTTCAACAGTCAGGCGCCCACCTAGAGAACAAGGGAAGTACAATTCAAACTTTAGCTTTTAATAATTAATATTTGATAACACGTTGTACCTAGCCACCAAACTGGGGCAGAAAATTTTCTTTGTTTGTCTATTTTTGTTGCACTTAAGAGCCCACCTAGAGAACAAGGGAATACTTTTCAAGTTCAGCAATCAGGAGCCCACCTGGAAAACAAGGGAATACTTTTCAAGCTTCAGCAACCAGGCGCCCACCTGGAGAACAAGGGAAGTACAATTCAAATTTTAGCTTTTAATTGTAATATTTGATAACATGATGTGCCCAGTCACCAAACTGGGGTAGAAAATTTTCTTTGTTTGTTTATTTTGTTGCAGGCAAGAGCCCACCTGGAGAACAAGGGAATACTTTTCAAGCGTTGCCGTCAGAAGCCCACTTGGAGAACAAGGGAATACTTTTCAAGCGTTGCCATCAGGAGCCCACCTGGAGAACAAGGGAATACTTTTCAAGCGTCAGCAGTCAGGAGCCTGCTTAAAGAATAGAGGCATATATTTCAAACTTCAGCAGTCAAGCCTCACTCAGAGGAATGGCAAAACATCCCCGATCACAATGAAAGGCAATAACACAAGAAGTCCAATGGAAAAATATAAGTTCAAGGCAACACAAGAGCAAGTTTGAAGACATAGATAGGACTATTTTTGTAATTCATAGATCATAGCTTAGACTAGCTTCTTTTTATTTGAACATGGTGTAATAAGGGAGGTCAGCAAGCAGTAACGGCAGCAATCGCAGTGAAATCATAGCCCCTGGTAGTCCCAGCTACTAGACGCTCCCGAACTACACTGACAAGATTCCTGTTTATCCCAGGATATGTAGGCAACCTTTGAAGTAGGGTGCGATCAACTCTTTCAAAATTGCTTCACACGGAATATTCAAACGGGCAAAAATCGCTCGTTTTTGCTCACTTATCTTTGCAAACTCTTCGTGTTTCCGGGCATAAAGGGGCAGCTGTGAGCACGTGATTTTTTCCCTAAGCAAATAATTCCCAGAAATTCAAACAAAACAATTTCTTTATTATTTTACAATTTTTGTGAATTCTTGTGTTATTTTCTGGTAATTGTTGCATTTTATCTGTGCATTTAAGTTCATATGAAAATATAGAAAATACATCTAGCATTTGTTTGAGATTTAATTTCACATTTCAGGATTCAGTAGTAGTTTAAATTGCTTGAAAATAAAGAAAATAGCAAAAATAGTCCATTTTTGCATTGTAATTGTTAATTGTTGAATTTATTGCGGAATAGGTTTTTAAACAAGTTTTCGAAATTAATTAGTATAATTTTGGGTAATAAATTAGGTTTTAGTTCTACTTTTGCATTTTTATAAAATCATAAAAAAGTATAAAAATACAAAAATGAGAAGAAAATAAATAAAAGCAAATAAAGAGAAAAGCAAAACAATGGAAATAATTATATAAAAAAAATAAGAAGAAAAGAAATACAAAAGGGGGCTTCCAAATTGGGCCTCGTTATTATTTATTTTGCCAGCCCAAACCATTTGTCACCCACGCCCAGGCCCCATTTACCCGGTTCACCCCCACCAAACGACACCGTTTTGGCGTCACCCAATCTGAGCCCTTCATTCCTTTTAATCCAACGGCTCACGGCTTTTCTTGATTAATAATAAAAGTTTTCCGGATAATTAAGCCCTAAAACAAAATAATTATCGTCTTCCTCGTACTCTCTCATCTGTAAGTCCGCTGGAGCCGCCGCCGGCGGACGCCACCAGCACCAATCCGTCCCAAAATAACACCATGGGTCCCCCCTTCTCCTCCTCTACTCGAATCCATTGTCCTTCTCTCTCGAATCTTGCCGGAGCTCGTCGAATCTTCGTTGGAAAATTTTCTGGCCACGATGCCACCTCGTCCAAATTACATCAAACTAACACCATAGAACCACCTACGCCTCCCCTATCCAACCCCCTTAACCGTGTCTCTCAAATATGGCCGGAATTGTTCGAATTTCAATTTGAACATTTTCCGGCTAAAACCCTAACTACTCCAATTCCTACCAAATCAATGCCATATGGTTCCTGGTGTGTAATGACCCGGGCGGTCGTTTTTGGAATTTATGCCCTGATCCCCCATTAACTGCTTTCCCTAAGTTCATTTCTGCTATTTTGGTTTGTCGGGACATTCGGTATTAGGATTCGGAGTGTTTTGGGACACGAATCTGATGGTTCCATTAGCTCCGTTAGGTGGTTTCGGGGTTGGGAGCGTATTCGGAATGTTATTTGGAGGTCTGTAGCTCATTTAGGCTTGAAATGTCGAAGTTTGAATTTTTGAAATTTCCGGTCCGATAATGAGTTTTTGATCTAAGGGTTAGATTTGAATTCCGGAAGTTGCTGTAGTTCCGTCATGTCATTTGGGATGTGTGTGCAAAATTTTAGGTCATTTGGACGAGGTTTGGTTACGGTTTTGATCGAAAGCGTATTTGGCTAGAATTTGAAGTTCTTAGGCTTGAATCCTTGATTTAATCGGGTTTCTGGTGTTGTTTGAGGTGTTTTGACGATTGGTGCAAGTTCGAATAAGGTATTAGGTGGTATTAGAGCTTTTGGTTGAGGCCCCGGATGATTTCGGGTGGTTAACGGGGAAATTCTCTAAGTTGTTGTAGCTGGTATGTTTTTCCCTTCTGGTATTTTCGCTTTTGCAGTTTGGGAACCGCAAAAGTGGAGCCGCAGAAGTGGGTTCCTCATCGCAGAAGCGATTTTTGGCTTCCCCTCAGAGACCGCAGAAGCGGTCATCTTTCCGCAAAAGCGGAACCGCTGGAGCGGTCATGTGTACGCAAAAGCAGAATTCCCCCCCCCCCCTTTAATGAGAAACCGCAGAAGCGGTTATTTTGCCGCTTAAGTGGGACCGTAGACGCGGTCCCTTGTCCACAGAAGCAGAAATGCCTGCAGAAATAGGAAATTTCGAGGGTTTAATTTCATAAGTTTGAAAATTGATTGAGAGCACGGGAGAAGACGATTTTGAGTGGGTTTTGAAGAGAAAATCATTGGGTAACGTTTCTTTGATCCCTTTTCATTATATTTCACTATTACATAGCTAAATACCTCATTGGAATTCAGATTTACGATCAAAAATTGGTTAATTTGGGGTAAAACTTCTTAGACCTAACTATGGGGTTTTGAGGGGGCATTTGACCTTCAATTTGGGAGATTTTTATATGGATAGACTCATGAGAGTACGAGGGTTCTAAAAATGTGAAAATTATTCGATTCCGGGACGTTGGCTGGAGGGGCATTTTTGTTATTTTACCTATTTTCGCGCCCTAGCTTTAATTTCAATAGTGGAATCAGTTGTTTGCAATATTATTTATGATTTGTAATTGAAATGAATAGATTTTGACCATTTGGAGTCGGATACTCGTGGCAAGGGCATCGTTCCCTAGTTGATTTCGCATCGGTTCGAGGTAAGTGGCTTGCCTAACCTTGTGCGGGGAACTTCGTCCCTTAGGATGTGATAATTGGTAATTGAATGCCTTGTACGTGAGGTGACAAGCGTGTACTTGAGCAAATTGTTGAAACCCGAATTTTTACTTAATTACTTGATTTGGATTCTCTTTCATATTTGCCTTACTTTACTTATTTTTATAGTTCTGTGCTAGCATAGAAGAGCATGTTTAATTGATCCAAGCTGCCTATTTGTTTAAATTATCTTAACTGTGATTACGTGGAGCATGTTAGGCCAGTATTCTTTGATGTGTTGTATTGTTGTACTTAAATTTCTGAATATTTCTCTGATGTTGGTTGCGCATTTACATTGGGACTACGGATGCGGGATTCCGGGAGTTCCCCCTTGTTTGTTTACTTTGGGACTACGGGTTTGATTCCCGGGAGATCCCCCTGCATTTTACTTTGGGACTACGGGTTTGATTCTCGGGAGATCCCCCTGCATTTTATTTTGGGGCTACGGGACGGTATCCCGAGAGATCCCCCAGCACTTTTATTTTGGGACTACGGGACGGTATCCCGGGAGATCCCCCTACACTTTTATTTTGGGACTACGAGACGGTATCCCGGGAGATCCCCCTGCACACTGATGATTGGACTACGAGACGGTATCGTGGGAGATTCTTTGATATTGATATGAGATTTGGACTACGGGATGGTATCCCGGGAGTTTCATTGGACAGTTGAGAAAAAGGGCTACAGGACGGTATCCTGGGAGACCCTCGTCGGTATTCTTGTAATTTTGTTGTATTTACTCTATGTTTCTATTTTGCATTGCAGTATTATATTTCATTGAACTATCTTATCACACCGATGTGTTCATTAGTTTTCATCAGACTTCGATNAGGCTTGGCACTTACTGAGTACCGCTTTGGTGTACTCATGCCTCTTCTGCGCATGTTTTTCATGTGCAGATCCAGGTACCTCTACGCAGGTGCATTATCAGTAGCTGCAGAAAGCATTTCGGAGACTTGAGGTATATCTGCCGCGTCCGCAGAGCGGAAAGTCTCCCTCTCACTCTACCCTTTAGTTAGCTAGATGCTATTCTGTTCTTCCTTGTTATAGACTTCCTGGATGATTAGAGCAGTGTTATGTATTATCCTTAGCCTGTGTTACCCGTGGGTTTCTGGGTCTTTGGGATGGTTCTAGAATTTAAAGTATTAAAGTGTATGTGTCAGGCGGCAACCGCATACATTACTCATGTTATTTAGCTTTTGAATATAAATTTCGCAAATGTTGTTACTTCCGCAATGTGTTAGGCTTACCTGGTTGTGAAGATTAGGTGCCGTCATGACGTGTTCACAATTGGTGAACTAGGTTCGTGACATGGGGTTCCCTTGTAATGAATTCAGGATCAACGGCGTTCAAATCTCATTGAATGGTGCTTAATTTTGAATCCGAATCAGTGAGCTTCTCTTTTATTATCTTTTAGTTTTTCTTTTAATTTTGCTTCTTAATGGTTTGATTCATGTTTTATTTGTTTAATCGAATTGTTGCATGATTGATAATACAATTTGATAACAATTTGAGTCTGTTTATATTTTTGGTTCAATACTTGTTTCTTTTATTCAATTGTTTTTAGCTTAATGATTCTGTTTAAGAGTTGCTTGATTTTTTATTAATGTTTGATTGGTTAGTTTTAGTTAGCTTAAGTTGGTCTAGTTTGGTTTAATCAATGTTCTGTGTAATTCATTAGTGCATTTAGTTCTTAGGATTAGTTTAATTGATTGGTTATAGCCGTGTGAATGGTGTTGGTGGTTTGAGGAAGGATCTTCTAGGAGTTTCTAGATGGGGTGAAAGTGTTAATTCAAAGGAAATAAGTGTGATAACTTGACACCTAAGTTAATAACCAGGGGGTTAATTGAAAACTCATTAGGGACTGAAATGAAAAGCTTGGAAAAGAAGTCATAACTTCCGGGACTAAAAAGAAAAATTGAAATCTGAAAAAATCTAGACCCTTTGCCTATAAAAGGCAGTAAGGTTGCCTTGTGAGGGAGGTTTTTTGTTTGGCCACCAAAATTCCCCCCAAAACAATGCTCTTCCGATTTCAGATCTGGAATTCAAATTTCAGATCCGAATCTTCTTCTAGTTCTTAGTTCTAAAAAAATACAAAAACAAACAAAATCCAGTAGAAATCAAAAAAAAAAAAGTGTTTCATTCAATTTTCTAGTTGAATTCTAGTTTTGGTAGTTGAATTACATTCCCGAGTTCATTTTTGGTAATTTGAAAATTCAGAGAGTTTGCTGTTGGATTTAGAGTAATTTTGGGAGTTCATTCAATTTGTTCTGGCCAGTTTAATTGGGTTTTCTGATTGCTGAAGTTGTCTCTGGAGTATACTGTTGTGATTTTGAATAGTTGTAGGCATAATTGAACTGGTTTTGTTGAAGTTTTGGGCTACTGAAAGTTGTAGAGGGTGCTGGTTTCATTTGTGCTGATTTTGGTGCTGTTTTGGTTGATTGGCTGTTTGTGTTTAGTTTTGAATCCTTCCTGAGCTGTTGAATTTTTTTGGTCCGCTTGTGTCTTCTTCTGAATTTTGCATCTCAGGTACACATTCCTGAATTCAGTTCCATGTAACTGTGAATTGAAGTCAGAATAGAGAAATGCATCAGATCTATATGTGAAGATGATTTTCTGTTTTAATAGTTAATTAGATGCTTGTTAATTAGTTGTTTTATGGTCATTTAGTCAGCCTGTGTTGGCATTACGTGCAGAGGGTATTAGGCTGCATAATTAAAACTGTTTTAGTTTTGTTTGGACTATAATTAAGTGATTTGGACTGTTATTTGAAACTTCAGTTTATAGTCATGGGTCAAATTCTATAGTTGTGTAGTCACTGAGATACGAATATTTTGAAGTGTTTTACAAATTGTATTCATTGGACTGTGAGCTATAGTTGTATAATCCCTATTAGTGTATTTGTTAATCTGAGCATTGTTCGAAGGTCAGTTAGAATGAGCATTGACTTAGGATTTAATCAAATGTGTGCATATTTTTAGGGTCAATCAAAGTTTAGTTTACCTTTGGAAATCAGAACAACATACTAATGTAATAAGTTTGTGTCTCCCGCTTCAATAAACGTTGATTACGCTGATTAGTTCATTTGATTCAATAATAGATTGTAGGATTGTCTTAGGTATGAGATATGATTAAATTGAAGGTTGTTGAGTTAATTGAACTTGGAGTTTCCTTCAGTTGGTACTCAAATTATGAATCTAATTGCGGAGACTCAACCATGAGTACTAGGCTGACCCCAAAAGTTCTAAGCCTAAAAGCCCACTCGGATGTTCTGGTGTCATTGATGCCCGGGCTGCGTGTGCCTCTGCTGTACCGCTCAACATGGGCTATTAGGTTGGACTTGAGAACAAATATAGTAACAACTTTCACTCCTTTAAATCATGATTTAGTCCAGGCTTTTGGCCTATTAATTAAGTCTCTCTAGAGATAATCCCTTAACAAATAATGCTTAAATAAATGAGATGAGCCTCGCTAAACAAAACTCATAAATTGCGGGGCTCTCATACAGTGCTTAATTAAAATACTTAAACTTCAGGATGGGCCGTTTAGCACATTTCATGGCCTTCCCCAAAGATCATAACGCGTTAGACACCTTAGATGCGCTTTTAATAAAATTACATTCCTAAACTCATGTGCGCATTTATGCGACCCAAATCCAAATCTCAACGGAGTCGAAATGTGTCAAAAACCACGGGTGCATTGATGTGATGTGGTTCGAGACGCATTTTCACGACGATGCAATTCTCATTAAAATAATAACAAAAGCAGTTTATGGTTAAAAAAGCACATAAGCTAAAACATGTTTTGAAATAAGATAAATCCAAATATGACAGTTGAGCGACCGTGCTCGAATCACGGAATCCGGGAATGCCTAACACCTTCTCCCAGGTTAACAGAATTTCTTACCCAGATTTCTGGTTCGCGGACTGTTAATAGAGTCATATTTTTCTCAGTTCGGGATTAAACCGGTGACTTGGGACACCATTAATCTCCCAAGTGGCGACTCTAAAATTTTAATAATAAGTCCCATTCTGATTGTCCTTTAATTGAAAAAACTCCTTTATGCCTTCTCGGGGTATAGTAGCGGAAAAGGAGGTGTGACAGTATGTTGGAAACCGGGCCTGGCATACATGGGCTGACTTTGGCAGATTATATCTAGAAATATATAAGGAATTGGAAATGACCAACACATTAAAGTTGTATATCTTTGAGTCTAGTTTTCAGAACATTTAACATTTGTCATTTGGGGTTGTTTGCAAAGAGTTATGACTATTCTACTAGAGGTTGTCCGGAAAGCTGGGAAATTGTTGTCCAAGATCGTGAAGCTCTTTCCGCGATCGCGAAGAGTAAATTTTGGGCTGGAAAAATTGTTCTCCACGATCAAGAAGCATTTTCTGCGATCGCGATGAGTAAATACCTGGGCAGAATAGTATTTTAGTGGGTTTAGCTCATTTTTCTTCATTTCTTCAAAGCATGGATGGTTTTTGGAGAGCTTCAAGAAGGGATTTCATCATCTATGTTAAGGTAAGTTACTCCTACTCATTTCCAAGTTAAATACAAGATTATATCATGGAATTAGACATGAAAATTGTGGGAAAATTTGGAGCTTTGGAAGAAAACGTAGAAACTTGATAAATTGTATTTTACCACGAATTTGAGCATGGAATTAGGAGTAAATTATATTTTTGTGCTAGTGAAGCTATAGGTAGAGTATATCTTCGAAAAATTTTGGAATCCGGGCACGTGGGCTCGAGGTCATTTTGGTCATTTCACTAAGGGGAGTTGGGAATTTGTATAATTTGAATTGTTAACAAGTATTTGAGTATATCCTCATTAGTTTGCCGTTATTTGGCTAGTTTTAGAGCATTTTGCAATGATTCGAATCGTCGGGAAGGCTTGGAGGCCGTTTATGGGATTTCGGAGTGAGGTGAGTTTCTTTTCTAACCTTGTAAGAGGGAGTTATCCCCATAGGTGAAATACTTGATTATGTGCTCCTAATTACGGGGGCTATATACGCCCGAGGTGATGAGAGTCCGTGCGTAGCTACTATTATGCTATTGTCTGTGTAGTTAGGACCCAAAAGCATGTTATACTTGGATTATTTATCAACCCATTGATAGCTTTAATTGCTTATATCACATTGGATTAGTAAATAAATTTAAAAAGGGATTAAACGCCATTCTTTGCCTGAATTGTTAAAAGAGAAATTATTTTATTTGGATAAATATTCCCCGATAAGTTCTTAATTGACTGGTTGAGCATGTATCTCTATGTGTACCTGCGTCGCATGCATGATTAGCGAGTAGGGTATGTGTTTATTTATGGAACGGGCTGAACGCCTTGGCAGATTAAATAGATGCATCTATAGGCGTGTCGTCGACCTCGGCATGATTTGCGCATGATATATTGTCGCATGATAATTTTTAAATGTGAAATTTCCCTTCGTGACTTGATTTAAATTGATAAGTTAATGAAAAGTAAACCGTGAAAATACTTTATTATTTGTTAAAGGTGTTTACCTGTTTTCCGGCTTTGTGAGTTAGAACTACTATATAAATCTATGATTTCCCCATATTTTTAGTATATTGTTAATTGACCTCTACTAAGTGTCGAAGTTGACCATCTCGCTTCTACTTCTTCGAGATTAGACGGGATACTCATTGAGTACACGTTGTTTACGTACTCATACTACACTTCTGTGCATTTTTTGTTGCACAGGTATATGTAATGCTAATGGCCTACTGGGCGTAGCAGCGGGGATGATTCTGGGACTAGGTGAGTTGCATTATTCGAGGCAACCCACAGCAAGTATAGCCCCTTTAAATATATTGTATTTATTTCTTGTCCACTGTATTTATGACGGATGTTGTATTTTATTTCCTTATCTGTAGATGCTCATGCACTTGTGACACTGGGTTCTGGAAGAATTTTTGAATTATTCAGTATTAAGTCTTTTATCGACTTTATGCTCATTGTGTAAAAATTTTATTATCTAATATTTAACGTACAAGAAAAATGATTTCCACAAATACTAAACCTGGAATTTAATTATGCATTCTTGGTTGGCTTGCCTGACAGCAGTGTCCGGCGTCACCACGACCCTTAGTAGATTTTGGGTCGTGACAATATGGTATCAGAGCACTAGGTTCCTAGGGTCTCACGAGTCGTGAGCAAGTCTAGTAGAGTCTTGCGGATCGGTACGGAGACGTCTGTACTTATCCTCGGGAGGCTGCAGGGCTGTTAGGAGTACTTCCCTTCTTGATTCTTTATCGTGTGATTTGATTCATGTGAGGCTTACATCTTTGTCTCCTTTCTACTCAATCTTATGTGACACGAAGTGCTTGTTATAAATCAAGAGTTGAAGAATTTTAATAGCACTACGAATGTGGTGTGGGTGTTTCTCCCTGCAGGGTTATTTGAGCTATTATCGTCGCCTTGTGGAAGGATATTCTATTATTTTGGCTCAGCAGTGGTACTTTTGAGAGCTCTGAGGTTAGGCATAATTTTCCATGATGCTTATGAACGAATGTTGCGCAGTAGTGATATGATGGTAGAATGATTGCCTACATGTCGGGGCAGTGAATGACTTGAAGGGAGGTTTACTTAGTGCATAATCAAGAGATTTAGTATTTTATTCCCGGGAGGGGAAAGACAATCAAACTAATGATGGTCAGATGTGGGCTGGTGGAAGTAATAAGACTTGGTATTTGCAAGCGTTGTAGAGTTTTCTTCTATGATGGGATGTCGTTGTCCTAATTGAACGTGCTAAGTTTGTCGGTGTTATGACCTTCTACAATTTGCCTTTGGGGCGAGATATTGTGAGATAGAATTGGAGACACAACTGTCAGATGTCACAGGATGCGGTAGTTCAGGATTGAATCAGTATTTCTAATGTTGACGATTCGATAAAGATGACCTTCGGAAAGGTTTAAGTTAGCAGCAACTGTGGGTTCAGGTGCCACGAAGATAGATTTTGTTTAAGACAGCAAGTAAGCAGCAAAGTATGAGGAAGGATATGTGGGAAGTGTCAAGCGGTGGCTAAAGTTTCCGGAAGGCCGAGTATAAGAGGTCAAAGGTCGAGTAACCGATTAAGGGGATGAGTTCCGCCAAAGTGGGAGAGCGGTGGAGTCGCATATGTGCTTTATAGTAGGATGACCACCTACCTTAAGGAGAGCTTGGAATGATTTGGGATTTTAGTGGCTGGCGATTGAAGCCTATGGAATTAATTAGAAGTATGGGCTATCATGCGGCAGGAGATTTAATATAACGTGAAGGAGCCGCTTAAGTAAGGATCAAGGTCGCAAATAGATGTGGATAAGGATGTCACAAGCTCGGATGAGCAGGAAAGGAGTTTCAATGTTTAAAGTAAGTTGGTATTATCTTCAGCGTCATCTGAGATCGATGTTTTGTAAAAAGGGCTTGTATCATGGTTAATGATTCTTGATTGCTTTTTTTTAGTGTTGGTGCGGCCGATGGTGTGGATGTACATGCCTGTTATGTGTTTCGAAAGGTTGTGGGAGCGTGTCCCATAGGAAGATTGTATAAGTGCGACATATGGTCACTTGATTGATTAAAGATTTAAACCAAATACGAGGATGGTGATGATACCATTAATTTGAGAATTTATGCCTGGAGGGCACTCTGGTTATTGGGTTATGGATTGTGGAGGTTCGCCCCAGTTAGGAGGGCTGTTCTTATGTGTTATGAGAAGAAAGGAGGGTTATTATGGACCATGGAAAGGTAATTAGCCTAGTTCAGTGCAATCAGTGTCGGCTTGAGAATTGCTTATGTGTTAAGGATCCGCATAGAAATGATACTAAATTCAGATTGTGTATCGCACCTCAGTTGTGCTTGAGTTTTGTAGCTTATAGCTCCATATGCTCCCTCAAGGATGTTATTATGCATTTAGCATGCTTGTGACCGATATTCGGTATTTTGTTGTAATGAGAAAATTTGGCTCGATGTGCATCTCCTTATGTAAGATCTATGTGTGGATTGGGTTGCACGCCGCAACAGTGTGATGTTTGTCACACCTCCTTTTTTTACCTCATCATATATGCTTTCGCACAATGCCTGTTTTTGGTTTTACTACACCCCGAGAAAGGGATATAATAACCAAAAGGGAAGGAGTTTTTCCACTTAAAGGACAGTCAGAACGGGATTTATTTATTAAATTTCAGAGTCGCCACTTGGGAAAATAATGGTGTCCCAAGTCACCGGTTTAATCCCGAACCGAGGAAATTATGACTCTGTTACAGTCCGCGAATCAGAAATCCGGATAAGGAATTCTGTTAACCCGGGAGAAG
>MU687866.1:0-26341 GCA_026770625.1 Nicotiana glauca | reverse complement strand
CTAAAGTCAAGCTAAAATTGAAGCATTTATGAATCAAGAAGTGAGGTTCAAGTGAACAACCAAAGAGAACAAAGTGCAACATATAAATGAACAGGCTGTTTGGTTTCAAAGATGAAAACTGAACACACCAGCATGTTTATTTCAATACAACATTGGCACAGAAAAGAGGCAAGATAGTAAGCACACTGAAATGAATTGAAATAGACTACTATCATGCTTTTCTAGTTTTTAAGCAAATTAATTGACGACACTTATTTAATCGATTACACATACAGAATTGGCAACAAACAAACAGAATCAAACATACAAACATGGTGATTCATGTGGCTTTGGACAGGAATATGGGACTTATGAAACTAAATATTCGACGACATTATTCAAATTGAATATATAGTTTATAAAACATATTTAACAATGGACAGAAGAAAAGTCGACCAAATAAAAGGTTTGGAGATGGACAGAATAATTGATACAAAAATTGAAAAATCAATTAAAACTAAACTAAACACACAAACAGATATTAATAGAACACAAATAGAACAAAGGGAGAGGAAAAATTACCTCGTAAACTCAAAATCTAGACGACCAAGGTTTGAACTCAGACTTGAACACCTTTGAGGTCGAACGGACCTTAATCGAGTGTTCTCAACTGAGAACACTTCGACTAAGGTCGATTAGACCCCAAATCTTCCTTTAATTTGGACAGATTCCATGGTTTCGAATTTCTGGGGTTCTTATGTTCGATTTGGGGCTCGAGCATTTCTATCCAGATTCAAACTAAACCAAGTGAATTTAGGGTATGAGGGAGGTCAGGGGGTGTTGTGGTGTGAATTTGAAGTGGATTGGGGTAGGTCCAGGTTTGGCTCGAATCTTTGATTGAAGATTCGAGAAGTTCCAGGAAGATTCGAGCTAAACGGTTTGTGGATTTGGAATCAGGGTGGTCAGATGGTCTTAGGGTGTTGGTTTGGTGACCGGCGGCGTTATTGCCGCCGGGTTTCAGGCGAAGGTAACCTAAGGCGGCTAGGGTTTTGCTCTTAGCTCGTCTCTGAGAGAAAGACGATGAACATGGCAGGGAGAGGGTGTTTGGATTGGGGGGCTGGGTAGGAGATTAGGCTTATATAGGAAAGGGATCGATTGATCTTGGCCGTTGGATCAATCATGATCAATGGCCTGGATCATTTCATTTAAGGGAAACAACAATGTTTGGTCTCATTAAGAGACTGGGTTGACCCGGGTGAGATGGACCGGGTTGAACTGGAAGCTTAGGACCGTTAGATCAATAGGAATGGACGGTGCAGATATGATCACCTAAAACGGCGCCGTTTGGTTGGTCTGAGAGATCAGAAAATTGGGTTGGGTCATTTGATCGTTTGGGCCTGACTTTGGGGTCCAAAAAATGATGGCCCAGGTCGAATTTTGTTCACATTTTCATTTCTTCTTCTTTTTTCTTTCATTTTCTAATTAACAAAAATTCTACATTAAATTGTAACATCAAAATTAAACTACAAAATATTAATTAACCCTTAATAACAATTAACACACAAGATTAACAAACAAAATCACACATTCGGACAATAAATGACAAAAATACAACAATTACACCTTTTTGTGATTTTTTTCCTTTTAAAACCAAATCATGGTTTAAATAATTCCTAAGTGCACAATTAGATCCTAAGTGTGCATGCAACATATATTTTTGTATTTTTTAATTAAGTATAACAAGATAAACATTTATGGACAAAACACAAATAATTATCCAAAAAAATACCACGCAAAAAATTGTCAAAATTGTATATACGACAATTTGTTTTATTTTTTGATTTATTTTGGAGTAGTTTTCGTGAAGCAAAAATCACGTGCTCACACCTACGATAGCAGGCCACAATTTATAGGCGCAAAGATCACAAAGTTTCTTAAAGACTTGAAAATGAAAAGAATCATATTTTCTCCCTACCATCCACGTGCAAATGGTTGAGGGAAATCAATAAACAAAGTGATTATACAAAATCTCAAGAAGAGGTTGGAAGCGGCCAAAGCTAAATGGCCCGAGGAACTGCCTGGAGTGCTATCGGCACACCGAACAACGGCCAAATAAAGCACAAGAGAAACTCCCTTTTCCCTTGTGTACAGAGTAGAAGTCTTAATCCCGGTGGAAGTAGGGGAGCCCACCTTGAGATATTTCCAAGCAAATGAAGAGACAAATAATGAAGCAATGTTAATCAACTTGGAGCTACTGGATAAGTGCATGTACTTGGCACCCGAGAGAGTTTGTATCCTCTTCTAATCTTCCTCTGAAGCCAGGGGCTTCAGATAGTTAGCAAGTTCTACCGGTCGGGACAACATATTGAAAGTGAGAGGGTGGTACTCCTCCTCTTTTAGGGATCTTTTGAGGGAGCAACATAATTTTGCCCCAGGTTCCCAGGCGACTGAGGAAAAGGGACATCCCCCTCTTGAGTAGCTGCAGCCGTCAGAAATGATGTAGCAGTTGTTGGTGGCGAAGGCTGAGTTGGAGAAGAGGGAGATGAAATAGATGGCATTGTAGGGCGAGAAGTGGCTGCAACAGGTGTAGTAAATATAGATGGTTGCTCGTCAACTAAAGACAGAAGAGGCCGGTACTTAGCCCTATAGTACCGGGTGCGATAGCTGGGACTCAAAAATGTGAGTTGACATCTTCTACCACATCAAACTCCCCCCAGGGTGCCGAGGCATCATCTCCGGTTGGTGTAGCTAAATCAATAGATCAGGCATTCCGTTAATCTGATAAAGATTGCCATTGTTTATATAGAGAAGCCCCATCATCATTGGCTTCTCCATCATCATCGATCACCACAGTTTTTGGGACTGGCTCGGGCGCAACGCTTATCACTACAGCATTCGAAGATAGCTTTATTACACCCCATGTTTTCATACGTGAAAGTACGCCATAAGTAAATTGATATGAGCTCGGAAAATGAGATGTTAAATCCTGCATTTTCGTATGTTAAAGTTTCATCGTAAGTTAATAGATGTAAGCTCGAGAAAGTGATTATCTTGATATTATAAGTATTATGCTATCAAACAAGTGATAAGTGAATTCGTGAAGGTGAGAGGGCAAGCGAATCGAAGAAAATAAGTTTCGTCGAAATTTGACAATTTGGGGATAAAATTTGGTCCACGCTATGATACTCTGTATTTATAGACTAGTGCCATAAAAAGTACCATAATTAATAATTAAGTAACTTTATAGTAAGGTGTATAAAATTAGTTAAAAGTGAGAAGTATTTTGGGTAATTTGAGATAATTCTTAATTATGTAAATAATCTGATAATTATTAGTTTAATGGGAGATTAGCAACATAATTAAGAATTTGTTGGATAATTATTAGGTGGGGACATCACCCTCACATGGAAGCAATAAAAAAAGACTTAAAAATCAAATGGTGACTCTTGATTTTATGTGATTACTTAGCTTATTTAGAGTATTTTGTTGGCCATATCATCATACCAAGTGGGGCCAAAAAACCTCATAGATAAGAAGATTTTCATACATCTTTTAAGTAATATTTTGATAATGGTCTTATGTTTCTAATCAACGGGTGATGTCTCAAACAAGAATTTACATGAAACTCCTTAATGCGATAGCAGTGTGAGATTTTATAATTTTAAGGGAATACTATGCAATCTTTCTCAAGGATATCATACGAATTTTCCCCAAATTTCATCCGCCACTACATGTTCTCTCAATTGACGTGCGCTAGAGGGATTTTCAAGAGAATAGGCTTATGTATGTTAAGCCTATCCCTTTCTTTTTGGCATGATCTAAATAATACAAATGAAAAGAGCAAAATACACCGTCGACGCCCCCTTTTTCTCTAAAAACGAAATCGGGTTTACGACATGCGGGAAGACAACTCTATTCCCGTGTGGGTATTGGGTTTTTGGAATTGAAGAGTCACCACCTAATGATTAAGTGCATTAGGATACTACGGGTTTTGAGTTGGAAAACCAGAGTTCGGGTAAGGGTTAGAAATTATCTCGAGGGGAAGGTGTTAGGCACCCCTCAAGATCCACTAGTGTGGTTCCCGGCCATGCTATAATTGTGACTTTGCATATGAACAAATAAAATACAAAAACAGTTTTCACGTGATGATTGCAAACAAAGGGAAGAGTAAAAGATAAATAAACATGCTGAACTTTGGGAATAGTCAATTTCATAATTATTTAAGGGATATATAAGTACGGAAAATGGGGGTCAAATAATTGATACAAATAATCAAACATGGAATGGAATGGGGCAAAAATTTGGAAAGGGAACAGTACTAGAAATTGAATCACCAAAAGAGATTTTGAATAATTAAAGACGGGGTTTAAAAGAACTAAAAATTTGATAGTTTTTGGAAAGAATTCTGAAAAAAAGAAGTAAACACATAAGAGGGAGGGGGTCCTAGGTTTATAACTAACATGGATCACCCCACGCAACACCCGGTAGCCATTTATACACGTGGTTTTATCGCGTGATCATCATATCCATGTCTACAGTTTCCCACCCCATTAAGATATTAAGCACGAATTGGTCTCGATTATTATTGCGTTATATTACCCGTCACATTCCTATCAGTCCTGGAGGTGTACATGACTACTAATCCTAAAGGGAAGGGAATTTGGCTTTTCAGAGGTTTTAAAAGGTTAAAATACTAAGGCGTCAGGCAAAACACATGAAAGCAGTTATGGGAATACAAACACTTAAGGCTCAGATAAACCTCCTTTAATCACATAAAATCATGTAGCTTAGCACGTCTTAAATATACTGATTAGGTTAAAATTTATACTTAGGGTTACGCAGACTGGTTCATTATATATTTTCAGGCAAGAAATTCACATTAGGCTCAACTGGTTGCAACTTATCGAAGGCCAACGTAATTACTTAACTATGTATTTATTTGCCTACGTGATGACCTATAGGCATGACATCTACAAGTTTGGGAAGACAATGTATACTGATTTAAGAAAACGTTGTCAGCTATTTAAAAGAGAACGCGTTTCAGCAAGAGACCATGGATTTTATAACCGGTAATGCATTATTACTACAGGTCTTAGACTTATAACAAGTAAGGCGATTCAGATTTGATTAATTCCTATAGGCATGCTTTCTATAGCGTTTGTCAGCTTTAGAACACATTTGAAGATATAATAAAAGTGCAGAAACCCTATAGGCATGACATCTAAATGCTGGATTTTGCATGGACATGACATCTGATCGCTTTATTTGGTTGTTAAGCCCTATAAACATTTGCCTAGCGAGAAGTGGATATGCAGGAATCAGAAGGACCTATAACCATATTTTCCACATGCAAAAATCCTATAGACATGGTATCTATATGAGAGCATGCTAAAATTAAAATTCAATAAACAGGTTATCTATATGATAACATGCTAAAATTAAAGAAACCCTATAGGCATGTTTTCTACATGAGATTATGCTAAAATTAAAGAAATCCTATAGGCAGGTTTTGTACATGAAAACATGCTAAAATTAAAGAAATCCTATAGGCAGGTTTTCTACATGAGAACATGCTAAAATTAAAGAAATCCTATAGGCAGGTTTTCTACATGAGAACATGCTAAAATTAAAGAAATCCTATATGCAGGTTTTCTACCCCTTTTGCAAACATGTTACCCCTTCCCTTTTCACTAATCACCCTAGAGATTATTACAGAGTTTTATTACAGACCAAAACAATTTGAGAAGAAATCAGAAATAATATTACAATCAGAACTCCTAAGCTACGTCCAAGGAGCCTAATTCGAACTCCAAGTCTAATAATATGGTATGAGCCAACTGCCAGGATAATGTTCCAAAGCCCTTCTCTTACCAAGGGTGTGTCAAAGTTCCAAGGAGTTTCAGGAACTCCAGGCAATGCTCACACCCCAGGTATCATTGAAAAACGTTGGATTAGGGTGCAGTGTGGAAAAGCCAGCCCTCCAATGTCTAAGTCCAGAGAGAACTCAAGGTCCCAAAGCAAGCCTCATTAGAGGGTGGAAGAACTTAGAGTCTAGGAACAAGTGTACGTGCAATAGAGGGGTTTAAGGGATGCCAAGGCAGGTTGGTGGTCAAGCCCAGCAACATATAACGCTGGCACACCCCTGACCAGCCCACTAGCCAAGCATTGGAGAGTCCAAGACCTATTGAAGGTCAAACCGTGGCCTGGGCAAAGGGGGGAGTTAAGGGGTAAGGATTTTCATGAAAGCAGAAGCAAAGAGAACAAAAAAATACTTAGCATCAACAGAAGAATGAGACTATAAAATAAACACATAGGGATGAGACAAAAATTTAAATAAAAAGGGCATACCAGTTTCCAGAAAGCTAAGCAAGTAGGGAGAAGCAGTAGACTTAGGGAAGCCAAGTTGCAATCAAGAAGCACTAGGGTGAGTTTAGAAGAGAGTTGCGGTGATTGCAAATCGTGTGTCTTAAAAAAAAGAATTGCCAAGTATTTATAATGCAGGAAAGAAGCAGAAATAGGCAAGAAATCAATCACACAAAGTTCCCCTTTAATTAGGGATTCTGATTTCAAACGGGCAAAAGTAAATAAGGAAAGAATTTGATCAAGAATTTTCCAAAGTAGTACAAAGAGGGTAAATGCATAAGAGTTATTTAAGGCAAAATCCAGTGGTACACGGTTTATGAAAAATAAGGAAAGGGAATCAATCAGACAGTCAGTAAAAATAAAATTGCAGGCTTTGTTCGAATGAACCAAGTCCAGAAAAGAGAAGAAAGGGTTTTACTTAAGGAAAATCAAATAACAGTCAATCAGCATTACTAGAAGAATTCGAAATCAATCAATAATTGGCAAGACCCTTTTTTGAAAGAAGAAATTCTCATATATAAAGCACACGAATATCAAACAAAAAGGAGTTGTCATGCTGATTAGAAAAGACTATCATAGAAAAATTCAGAGTTATAAACAAAGAGTTTCCAGTCCAATTATAAACTCATAATGAGTCTGAGAGTTCAGGGTTTCAAAGCAGAACCCTAGTCCAAACATCAAATCAAACTCACCAAAGAAAACCCCCAAATCCTTGGGTTTTTCAATTTGAATTAGATGCAGAGACAAGAAGACAAATAACAAGCCCAAAGGTCTCTTTTAAAGATTCAAACGGGTAAAATAGCAGGTTTGAAACAAACATAGTGAAAAACTGACATAATGGCCATGTTTTAAGAGAAGCTTCAAACTTAAACAAGTTCAGAAGATAAAGAGGCAGCACAAAATTAAAAACAGTAGATGAAACATGTTTAAAATTCAAACAAAGGTCCAGTAAAGGCGAATAAAGAACTAAGAGCTTAGTGGAAAATACAGTAAAGAACATAGGGTTAATGAACACATAAGATAAACGTGTGAAAACATGAAATAGAAACAAGTAGAAGGAAGAATGGAGCACAATAGTGACATGCATAATCAAGCAAACATAAGAACATAGGAGAAGAACATGCGAGGTAGATAAACAGGAACATAGAAAAGACAGATTCATACAAAGAAGAGAAGAAAGAGTTAGAGAAACATCTCAAAACATTTTCATAAACCCTAAATCTAAGTGAAACATATCTTGAAAGAAAAGATTGTGAAAACATTTAAAACTTTCAGTAGAACACAAATATAGCATAGATCTAAGAAAATAAATAGAGAAAAACCTCAAACAACTTAAGGTTTCAGAGAAACCCTAGGAAAATGAGAAAGACTTGGAAAAGTTAGATCCAGGGTCGAAGAGGTCAGGAATCAAGCTTCTCGTCTTGAATACGCCGGAGTATGGTCGGAGAGGCCATAGAACCATAGATCTAAGAAAGTTTGGAGGAGAACCATTGAGGTCAGACCTCGAAGCTTCGAACAAACATCGTCTAATGGCGGAAGGGGGTGAGTACAGGCCACCCATGGCCTGAAAAGCCACAGATTCTGGTGGAATTATGGTGGAGAAGATGTCGGAGACGGCTAGGGTTCTGAAGAACCTTCGAGAGAGTTTTAAGAGTAGAGAGAATTCAAGGGCGGCTGAGATATGGAAAATGAGGGATTATGGTAGGTCGTTTGGGTTTAATTATGAAAGGGTAAATTATGGCCGTTGATCAGTATGATCAACGACCTAGATTTAAAAGGGTAGGTGGGAACTGGGTAGGGCCATTTGGATTGGGTTATGGGTTGGGTCATATTAAAAATGGGCCGGTCCGGTTGGGGTTAGGATAGGGTCAGTTAAGGGTTAAAATTGAAATGTAAAAGAGGTTGTAATTGAAATAAAATAATGCTAAATGTTAAATAGCCAGTTTTTAATTTTATTTTATAAAAAAATAGTAAAAATAATTTTAAAAGCAAATTAAAAGTACAGAACCAATTAACAGTATATAAACATTAATTAAAAAATATTGGAACTAATTTTACAATTATAAATACTATTAATCGTAAAATAGGCTATAATTGCAATTATATGCAATTTAGCTTTAAGAATACGAAATAAATTTGTAAAAATATACAAAAAATACCTTAATTATATTTTGGTATAAATATAAGAATAAAATAAATTATTAACCAAAAATAATAATTTTGGGAATAATTATGGGATTTGTATTGCTAAAATAAATAATAAATTGGTTTTGAAAATCCTTAAAATTTTGGGAAAAATACCAAAGCACTTGGGTATGCTTATGTATGCATATATATATATTATTTTGAAAGTATTTTGGGTATATAAAATATATAGGAAAAAATTGGGTATTAACATACACAACTTTCATAAATGACTCTATTCATAGAAATACTAGGTGTCTATATTCTTGATTCTCCATGTGAATTATTATTATATCTTCTATTCAGCAGTCTAAAAAAATACATATTTGATAAAGTTTATCCGAAAGGCATATCGATTTTTATGGTATTTTGAGAAAATCTTACTAATGTATTTCTTATGGATTTCATGCATTTATACATGTACATTGACCCATGAACAAATGGCAGTATATATATATATACACACACACACCACCTAATCAACTGGTATACGTTAATGATTTGCCCACAGTGGCCGAGATGATGTGATGAAATGCCCTCAAAGGATTGATGATATTATGAACGCATATACTTATGCTTGGTATGGTATTATTATGTATATGCATAACATTTAAGTATTAAAGGATTCTTAGAGCTATTCAGACTTACATGTCGAGTCTTTTACTCTATATTTCTCTCATGTCTATTATTTACTAATTTTCATTCCTTACATACTCAGTACATTGTTTGTACTAACGTTTTTTTTCCTGGGGACATTGCGTTTCATGCCCGCAGGTCCCGATAGACAGGTCGAGTTTCCTCCATATAGGCTATCAGCTTAGCGGAAGATATTGGTGTGCTCCATTTGCTCCAGAATTGCTTATTTCATCAGTATAATTTAGACGTGTATTGTTTAGTAGGGCGGGCCCCTGTCTTGACCTTTATGGTAAAAACCTATGTCATGTACGTAAAAGATTGTATGGCCTTGTTGGCCTATGTTTAGTGTATGAGTGACCATTTTGGTTTTATAGGCCGGTATGTCTTATGTATAAATTGGTATTACATGTTTTGTTCTAGCTATCCTACGACAACCCTTCCGCAATATTTACCTATGATAACATGATACGGAAAGAAATATTATGTTGGTACTCGGATGAGTAAGGTACCGGGTGCCCGTTGCAGCCTATGGGTTTGGGTCGTGACAAAAGTGGTATTAGAGCAGTTCTGTCGTAGGCAGTCTATAAGCCGTGTCAAGTAGAATCTTATTTATGGGTGTGTTGTGCACCACACTTATAAGGAGGAGGCTACCGGGCATTTAATACCGTCACTCTTTCTTCTTACTTTAGATCGTGTGGTAGAGCACAGTTGTAAGAATTTAAACTCTTAAACTCTATTTTACTCATAATAAGATGATAATTACATCTAAAAAGATAGATGGTAAGAGATTGAATGTGGCTATGGAAGAGTTGAGTCAGAGAAACTCGATTTTTCATGATTCTTATGATGAGTAAGTGTAAGGTCTTCAGCAAATCATGTGTGTACTAAGATGTGTAAGCTTCTTGATAAGGAGCCTTAAGGTAGGAATATCTATCCACCCATATGGTGAAAAGCAATGAGAGATTCAAAAGGTAGATACAAGTTTTAACAAGCAAAATAAGCAAGGTGAAGAAGGGTACGAGGCACCCAATTAATGAATATTATCAGTATTTACAATTAAGGCAGAGAAATATAAGCATTTTGTTTTACCTTCAATAGTAATAGATGTATGTACAATTGGACACACCCATCTCAGTTGTGCCCTATAGGAGCTAATAGATAAGGTTTAAGAGAAGGATGGGATACCAGGATCCCGCTTGGGTTAGAGTAACTCAAAATTATGGATATATTGTTTGCGCTAGTTGAAAGTTCTCAAGGATATTGCAAATCTATTAATAAATCTCCTTATGAGACACCCAGATGGTGCACTCTAAAATAGTGCAACTAGATATGAGTACTACAAAGATAGGAACTGGAAGCCTAGAAGGGATAAATATTATCTTAGTGTGGCTCTCGTCCCTAGTAGAGCGAGAATGTTAGGAAACCTGAAGAATCAGGGGATGGAGCAAGAGGAGCTAAAAGCAAAAGAATGTCTTGTTTGAGTTTTCAAAATATAGTGATATATAGAGATGATAGTGGAAGAAAAAAGAGAAGAATTAATGATGCATTATGAGTAAGATGTCATACATGAATGATAACGGTAGATAAAAAAATGACAGTATTATAGAGTCTATATTCAAGTAAAGGAAAAGATAAGAGGTGACATGCCTTGAGATAACAAAAGAGTATGGGCCATAAAGTCATATCCTCATTTCAAGAAATAAGTTCGTGACTCTAATGTGATTACCAAAAAGAAAAGTTAGACCCCAGAGCAAAAAAAATTAGTATGGATTGGTGAACAAGACAAACTAAACATGAATTAGGGACAGAGTGGTTTGATAATGGTCGATATCATGAGAATTTTAGATTGCGTTTCGGCGATAATAGAATGGACAACAGAAAAAGACTCATGAGAAATTCAGAGAATGGTCATTCAGGAAGACGCTTCCCTAAAGCAAGTAATGTGAGAAAAGTTAAGTTTAAGGGAATATATTTGCCAGTTACACTAAGTGTCGCCCTCGCGAGTAAGGAATTTTTTTATCCTTGGCAAAAAAGGATTACCACAAAGCGAGTAAGGGTCATCGATGAAGTGAAAAGATGTCAAAGATAAAGACGTAAAACATTTTTATGTAGATCATCGTAGCACTAAATCTTAGTACTCCCCTAAAGGGGGGAATATGGAGTGATGTGGAATTAAGTCAGAATTAAGTGGTTGTAGTAACTATGGAATAATAAAGAAAGAATGCGATAAGATTGAGAAAGGGATAAGATTGCACTAATTCAAATCCTACAAATATGCTACTGTCATGCCCCAAAAACCGAGGAGCGTGACCGGCGCTCAACCGAGAGAACCCGACTGAGCAAGCCTGCTAGGTTTCATTATACCCAAACCGATTCATGAATAAATAGGAGATGGACTCCATTAATCATACTTAGCAAGTGTTTTATTAACAACTTCCATTTCATGTCCATTAGCAGCTTAAATCATAAATATCAAAATATTACAAAAGTTATAAATCTTTGGCGAACATCAACATTTTTACTTTAATTCCAATACCCGACACAACCCACAACCTGTCTACGGAGCCTCTAAACATAACTGAAGAGTTATGTAATATAGGAATGCTGGTGACAAGGCTTTGGATATACCTTAAACAAATATCAAAACATGACTCCGAAATAAAAAGAAAGTGGCATGAGCCACGTAGGGCCCCGAGAGGAAAGGGGCTCACCAATACAGCTGACGAAAAGTGAAAGGGGAGCTACTGTCGGTGGACTGGAGTACCTGCTATGGATCCACCTACAATCATAACACGAATGTAGCGCCCCCAGCAAAAGGGACGCCAGTACATTTGAATTGTACTGGTATGCATGAACAAACCTTGCCCTAAGTAAACTCAAACCATACACAAGTAACAAGTAGTAATGGAATCAACAATCAAATACACATGAAAGGAAACAATCAAACCAAACAAGTTTACAATCTCTCCATTTCCCCTTTTCAACATTTTCACATCAATGCTTTCACAACTTTCTCATATTTTCATTTCAATAGTGTTTTCGATCACAGCTCAAACCATACACAAGTAACAAGTAGTAATGTAATCAACAATCAAATACACATGAAAGGAACAATCAAGCCAAATAGGTTTACAGTCTCTCCATTTCCCCTTTCAACATTCTCACATCAATGATTTCACAACTTTCTCGTATTTTCATTTCAATACTGATTTCGATCACTTTTCACCCGTATTACCTCGGCCACCCTTATTACCTCGGCCACCCTTATCACCCCAACCCACAATTTATCATTTTGTGTTGCGGCGCGCAACTCGATCCCACCGAACAACCACATTTCACATACAATACAACAACCACAACAATTCACAAAGAACAACAACAACAACAATTCTCAAGAACTACAACAACAATTCTCAAGGAATAACAACAACATTTCACAAAGAATTTTCATAACCATCAATACCATTTCCATCATATACAACAACCCAATGTACAATTTAAGTCACAACGGTAATTGCCCACGACAAGCCACATATGATATTACCACAATTGTTTCAATTACATCAATTATGATTTCTTTCCATCATTTGTTACACAGCTCTTACCACACCAACACATTCACACCCACACATTTGGTTTGTTTCCATTTACTTGTACCATCATATCGGAAGACTTACCCAACAACGTTCAAGGCACATTAATCACAAGAATTTACAAATAGTCCACGTAAGTAAACACATACCAATTACCCGTACACCAAACAAGGGGACTTTACAAAGGTTAAAGTTAGCCATACATACCTCGTTTAAACTTTCCTTAAGTTACTACGATGTTTTGGAAATTCTAGAAATCCCAATCTACTTGAGACATAACAAAATAGAACACAAATTTGGAAGCCATTCATGGTTTCAGCTCATTTGAGCATTTTATCAAACACTAGTTGAGCATCTTGATTTTTAATCTCTTTTTCAAGACTTCCTTCATCCCCCAACCGCATCTTTATTTATTTATATACATCAATCTTCCCACCCTAATTTGTACATGAATGTATACATAATACTATTACCCCAAGAATCATACCTCAATAACCCATCTCACAATCTGTACAATACCAACACAACCTAGGTTAAGCACCTATCGCTTCCAATCACTATCCCATGAGTTACAATACTTAATCCATACTCATATTTCCATAATAACTCCATATATGTAAGTCTAAGGTGTAGGATTTACCTTTTTGGAAGAAATCTTGCAAAACTCTTCTTTGGGTTCTTGAAGGAATTTCTTGAAAAATCTAAGTGTTTATGTGAAGATTTCATCAATATTAGTTTATAAATGATGGAATTTCACACCAAGATCATAAGGATTACTTACCTTGAAGATGGGAGGGGTTGGAGGTCTTTGTAGGATGAAGAAACCTTGCCAAACTCGAGCTTGAATGACAAAAATAAAGGAAAGGTGATACCCCCTTCGGTTTTTACACTGACCAGGGGTATTTTAGACATTTCACTGGTTCCCCCACGGTCCGCGGCATTCCACCGCGGTCCACCCCGCGGTTCCAGGCAGGAAGCCCCGCGGTCCACCCCGCGGCCGCGCGCCTGGGCGCGCTGGTGACGCATGTCCGGTAAAATGGTCATAACTTTCTGTATACACTTCCAAATGACGAATGGTTTGTTGTGCTGGAATCTAGATTCAAAGGGCTTTAATTTTATAGGTTATGAATAACACAACTACTTAAATAACTGGATATATGATTGTTCAAAGTGAGGTATTATGCGCACTCATTTACAGATTTCGTCTAATATGAAATTTTCCAACTTGGCATAGACTTAGGCCTCTCCTTAGACCCCAATTCACTTCTAATATGAATTATACATTTATTAACATATCCAATTGATAACCATTATATCATCCTCATTTGTACACAAAATAAAATAATTAGCCTACCTTGGCACGTCGAAATCTCAAATTACTTGGAAAAAATTTTCCGGGGCCTTACATTCTCCCCCCTTAGGATTATTCATCCTCGAATGAGGATCAAGGTTCACTCATTAGTCATCCTTAAGTAACTTCTGCTTTCTCACATTATGAAATACATCAAGAGCCCCGAATTTGGCTAACTCCTTAAATTTTCAAAAATTTCGGCAGAGTTTCCTTTGGAACTAGGACTATCCACCTGTCAGAGAACAACCAAAACCATCCTAAAAGTACATCCACAACTCGATAAAGCACCACAATATACATATATATATATATATATATATTTATATATCAATAACACGAACCTCAGCATTACAAGCACTATGTTATCATGATGATACATGGACATGGACTGCATATTTTTAAATCATAACACCTAGAAGGTACTTTTCAAATGAAAACCAACTGTTATACAATCAAGAGAGAATACCTTATTTCTACAATACTCTCGGCCTTCAATGTGGCCTTTTATAGTCATAAGTTCTTTCATAACGCATTCACGGAAACAATCCCCAACCTCCAAACTGTATGTAACAAGGATAACAACTAGATACTTCACATAAGCTAACTATCCATTAACATTCACCTTTAATAGCTTACACCAGGATGATACGCAAAAGGTCTCTAACTACCTTCTTAGACGTAGACATATGAGAACACATAATACACGTAGAACCACGATGGTAAACATCATACTCATAGTACGGCCTAATGGGAACTACACTTATGCAAACTTCATTATCAACACACATAACATCTATAGGGAAAATATTGAAAATAACCCCTTCACCTTCCTAAACTCTAAATCTCTACATGAACGCCCATGCTAAACCTTTGATGACCTTTCACAATTACTCTAAGATGTACTACCATAAACTGATGATAAAGTTACCTATCAAATATATATGTGATCACACTGTGAAGCTTCATCTTTGAATCGTCTGAACTTGCAATACTCAATGGATCAAATACAATGAGGAACATCAAAGTTCAAGATCAAGCTGGAGTTATCCAGGAATCCATTAATGCGCTAAGTAGAGTACTTTTTGAGGTTATATGCTAAGGGACACGAAAGTTATAACTAACAATGTTGACATGGTTAATCAATGTGCCGACATCAATTATTACACAAATGAGGTATAGGGGTAAGTGGTACATTGTCAATAGGAATCATTCAAAGAGGAATATTCAAGTGCGTGAACCAGTCGTCTTCTAGAGTATAGCGAAAATATATTTATATAGAATAAGAATACTCTGGCACCTTGAATGCGATATGGGTTTCAAAATACATGAAGTTGGATTACACTCTTAACATTAATTGACACACGTAATCTATGCCACAAGCCCATGAGGATGAAAAGAAGTTGAATACTTATGAGATTATCATATTTCAAACAGCTTAACCCTTCCTGATAATTGATCATATATGAGAGAACTAAAGATACGACCACTTTTCTTTCAAATAAATATGCTCATGATATGTGGACAAATCTGAAGGCATCTAATCTCACCCCCTTTCATGAGTAAAACCACATAGCTCAGACATCTAAGTGTTGGGATGACATCATATATTTGTTAGAGGCGTTCTAATGGTTAACATGAGGCTCCGAGGAGGAAGACAAATGACACTTCTATCCACCCAAGGAGGTGGAATACCAACAGTAGCAAAACTAAACTCCCCTCACATGAAAATGATATAGTCTACTATTCTAGAAGTCGAATGAAAAGAAAGCCATGTAACCCATCCAATCTAACTCATTTAAGACCTTGGAAAAAGGACACACACTTTGGTTCGAAATCATGGCAATTTAATCTTGAACCTTAAGGAAAAATCATTACTTTTTGAAACCTAATAGACAAGCCTTCGTGGTTCTAGAAAATCATTAACAATGGCAAGAAAGTACTTAAAACCATTACGAGTTGGTACAAAACAAGACCTCAAAGTGCTCCCATGGATAAGTTCGATAGAATGAGACGTCTTAATGCATTTATCGAGGAGAAATAACCTGGCTATCTAGTCACATGGATAAGCAGAGCAGGTAAATGGTTGTTAGAAGAACATCTACAAAGAATACCAGCAATATTTGTTTATTCTAACAAAAGGAATATGTCCCCTTCCTTAATGCTACAATACTTCCTCTTTGATGACATGAAACGTAAATGAATTTTACAATGAGAGTTATCAAATGAAATAGATAGTAGCGTAGCAAAACTAATGAGCACCATTGGGTACCAACAAGCTTAAACTAAATCGAAGATATTAGAAGTCCATAGTAAAGGGGGATTTACCTACTTTCAGTGTCCTTTTAGAAAAGGGGTACTTGTAGAGTATAAAAATGAGGTGAATTTAATCGAATCGTATTATTGGATGACTAGTCAAGACATTGAGATAATATAGCATTGAAGATTACAGGTAAATAACACACCATGCAATACAAATGAAAAGAAAGTGAAAGAGCCTTATGGAAGTAACCTTTACATTATAACCGCTAGGAAGGGTGGTAATATAAAGCGATTACGAGAAGCTACATTTTTTAAAGAAGATCTCTGTATGGAGTAACGTGATGTTTAGTATGGCTCCAAGATTCAAAATACAATTATGTTTAGCAACTCAACTTCATAATGAAGCATTACTACACACTTCTACACATCCAGCTATTACGAGCCACATCGGATATGCTATATACTTGACTGAGAGAAAGGATTTGACATATGAATGTGTCACTAGGTGTATTTCTCCTTTGTCAAACCAAAACCTAAAGGCAAGAGTTAGACTGATAAACAGATTATTGGACTAGCATAAGTGTAGATAATCCATTATCGGAAAGAGATCTTTCAATTTCAATAATTGCGGCATGCTATCAACCGTTGTTGAACTTGAAGTGATATGAAAACCTAATGGGATAGTATAGAATAATCATGGAGGATTTGCAGATGTTCATAATGAGTTACTCATGGATTTTAACTTGAGAACTACCCAGATGCTGATGAAATACAGAAGAATATGAGAAACAGGCGTTGTGCTATAATAATCCCCCAAAGGTGTACTTGGTCTTGACGGAGAGCCTAGTAAGGGTCCTTTCGAGAAAGGAAATGTTACAATGATTCACAGAAGGATATGTTCTCTCATGGTTATTGAACAAGTGTGGGGAAACTAGCACAATGAATTTACTAACTAAAGAACCCAATTATCACATGTTATGCATGTGTAAAGAGAAAGGAAACATTTGTTATAAGCTGGACATGCCTATGCTATTTTAACTCCTGACTGCAATATACGACTATGCCACAAGCAACCACAATACTAGGACAAAGTGAGCTACTTACTGCGGGATGTCCCAAGTGGACACAAAAGTTATGGCGACACAAGATCTTCCTATGACAGGGATGTGGGGACCTCAATTTTCAGAGAGACTTTATGCACACAGTGACCATTCCAATTGACATGCACTCATGTGATAGGTGTAAAGGTATGCTCTTATGTTACTAGGCAGTGAAAAACTTTCATGATGATATTCGCAAGAGAGTAGATTGAATGTTCAAACCATATAAGCCATATACACAACTGAGTAAAAGAGTGACTCGAGAAGGATCACAACACTGAGATGCTTTACATGGAACTCGACATCACATAGGTAACCTTTACGACGGTGCATGCATAGGCACAAGCGGGCAGATTTTGCCCATTTCAATAAGATACTCTGTAAGAAATTCATCAGGTATAGTCCCTCATTAAGAATTTAGGAAAGGAAAGTGGGAAGTATTAGTCCTAGAGTTATAACTCCGTTCAAGGACACAATTATCGAACTTAATTCCACAAGAATGTAAAAAGAGTATTTGTAATAGAGTGGATTCACGAATAATGCATCTCGTTCAAAGGGTCGATACATGCAATGTTTTGTTATTCAACACCTTGTCAAGACCATGTTTATGAGAATTCTTCAATATGGATGTACATATACAATGAGTAGAAATTTTGATTTGACTCACTTAATGACTGTAGGTTGGTAGGGTAATAGCTTAATCGATACTTCTCGACTCCACATCCCTAACGTACGTAGGTAACATACCGATATACTACATGATCTGGTGGTGCAGAGACACCAATAAGGACAAGGACACTCCCCTCTTAGCGATATGTTTTACCAATCCACTCACAGCTCAATACATTCTCCTAACAAGTCCTTGGGCAATCCACTCGGACTCAATGGTGGAATCAATCCCTCCTTACACGCTTCAAATTTGCGGATCATGATATCAAGATTACCAATCTTGACAATAAGTCCTAGGGAGGAAATCGGCTCCCTAACTTGAGCTCTATCGCACGATTGGAGTATCAAAGAAGGGTGAAATTCCTAAATGTCCGAATAGCCCCCAACTTATAAATGTGGTCGACTTCACACCGATAAGAAGGAATCTACTAGACACGGCTCCGAGACATCCTAGGACGCTTTAAAACCTTAGGCTCTGATACCAAGTTTGTCACGCCCCAAAAACTGAGGAGCGCGACCAGCGCTCAACCGAGAGAACCCGACTGAGCAAGCCTGCTAGGTGTCATTCTACCCAAACCGATTCATGAATAAATAGAAGATGGACTCCATTAATCATACTTAGAAAGTATTTTTTTAACAACTTCCATTTTATGTCCATTAGCAGCTTAAATCATAAATATCAAAATATTACAAAAGTTAGAAATCTTTGCCGAACATCAACATTCTTACTTTAATTCCAATACCCGACACCACCCACAACCTGTATATGGAGCCTCTAAACATAACTGAAGAGTAATGTAATATAGGAATGTCGGTAACAAGGCTCCGGCTATACCTTAAACAAATACCAAAACATGACTTCGAAATAAAAAAAAAGTGGCATGAGCCACGCAGGGCCCCGAGAGGAAAGGGGCTCACCAATACAGCTGACGGAAAGTGAAAGGGGAGTTACGGTCGGTGGACTGGAGTACCTGCTATGGATCCACCTACAATCATAACACGAATGTAGCGTCCCCGGTAAAAGGGACGTCAGTACATTTGAATTGTACTGGTATGCATGAACAAACCTTGCCCTAAGTAAACTCAAACCATACACAAGTAACAAGTAGTAATGGAATCAGCAATCAAATACACATGAAAGGAAACAATCAAACCAAACAAGTTTCTAATCTCTCCATTTCCCCTTTTCAATATTTTCACATCAATGATTTCACAACTTTCTCATATTTTCATTTCAATAGTGATTTCGATCACAAATCAAATCGTACACAAGTAACAAGTTGTAATGGAATCAACAATCAAATACACATGAAAGGAACAATCAAGCCAAACAGGTTTACAGTCTCTACATTTCCCCTTTCAACATTCTCACATCAATGATTTAACAACTTTCTCATATTTTCATTTCAATAGTGGTTTCGATCACTTTTCACCCTTATTACCTCGGCCACCCTTATCACCCCAACCCATAATTTATCATTTTGTGTTGCGACGCGCAACCCGATCCCACCGGACAACCACATTTCACAAATAATACAGCAACCACAACAATTCACAAAGAACAACAACAATAATTCTCAGGAACTACAACAACAATTCTCAAGGAATAACAACAACATTTCACAAAACAATTCCATAACCATCAATAACATTTCCATCATATACAACAACCCAATGTACAATTTAAGTCACAACGATAATTGCCCACGACATGCCACATATGATATTACCACAGTTGTTTCAATTGCATCAATTACGATTTCTTTCCATCATTTGTTACGTAGCTCTTACCACACCAACACATTCACACCTACACATTTGGTTTGTTGCCATTTACTTGCACCATCATATCGGAAGACTTACCCAACAACGTTCAAGGCACATTAATCACAAGAATTTACAAATAGTCCACGTAAGTAAACACATACCAATTACCCGTACACCAAACAAGGGGACTTTACAAAGGTTAAAGTTAGCCATACCTCATTTAATCTTTCCTTAAGTTACTACGACATTTCGGAAATTCTAGTAATCCCAATCTACTTGAGACATAACAAAATTGAATAGAAATTAGGAAGGTATTCATGGTTTCAGCTCATTTGAGCATTTTATCAAACACTAGTTGAGCATCTTGATTTTTAATCTCTTTTTCAAGACTTCATTCATTCCCCAACCCCATATTTATTTATTTATATACATCAATCTTCCCACAAACCTAATTTGTACATGCATGTATACATAATACTAATACCCCAAGAATCATACCTCAATAATCCATCTCACAAACTCTACAATACCAACACAACCTAGGTTAGGCACCTATGTCTTCCAATCACTATCCCATAAGTTATAACACTTAATCCATACTCATTGTCACACCTCCTTTTTATATACGCTACTTTATCCGCGAGGGCGTAGAGGAGTTTTTCCAATTTAAGGAGAGTTGGAACAGGTTTAGTTTATTTAAGTTTTCAGAGTCGCCACTTGAGAATATAATGGTATCCCAAGTCGCCGGTTTAATCCCGATCCGAGGAAAGTTTGACTCTGTTACAGTCTGCGAACTAGAAATCCGGATAAGGAATTCTGTTAACCCGGGAGAAGGTGTTAGGCACTTCCGAATTCCGTGGTTCTAGCACGGTTGCTCAACTGTTGAATTTGATTTTTTATCTGATTCCAATTATATGCTTTCGATTATGTGTATTAACGTTCCACCTTTCAATTTTAAAGAATTGCAACGTCGTGAAAATGTATTCCTTAACCACACCGTACCAGTACGCCTGTGGCTTTAAATACATTTCGACTTCGTTGAGAGTCGGATTTGGGTCACATAAATGTGCACCCGTACTTAAGAATGTATATTAAAATTGTGCCTACGATATCTATCTCTTGTTACTTTGGGAAAGATCGTGAAATTAGCTAAACGGTCCTTCCGAGTCTAAAATATTATAACAATTATTTGAGGGCCCCGTGTATCTTGGTTTATAACGAGGCTCATCTCATTGAATTTTAAAGGTTAAACCTAGATCGTGCTATGTTTTCTATCATGGTTTTTTCCCTAATCGAAATAACTATTTAGTGCATTTTTGTTGTGTATTTCATTCACAACCAGGCCACTATATGTTTTGGGCCTGGAATTCGGACTAATTTAAAGGAAGTGCACAGAAGTGCACAAGGCTAATTAAAGCCCAATCCATAATTATGAACTCAAATCTCATGGGCTTAGAAGCTTTCATGGTTGAATCTAGCTTCTTCTGCCAGACCACGTCCAAAGTGTTAACCAAATTCAAAACAAGTTCAAACATTCTTTATCAAATCAGTTGTATATATGCACATGAATATTACCACTTCAGTATCAGATTTTAACTAAAATTTAACTCCGATTTTCTATTCATCTATCAGCGTTTAGCTATCAAATTGTATCAGTCTGATTGTATTTAAGAGATATTTGTTCATTCAGGTTTAGATCTATCTGATTTTACTTGTTAATTTGGAATGGCTAAACTAGTTGTACAGTTGACATGTTTTGATTAAATCCTGAATTTCATTCGTATTTGATTCGTGTTTCATATCAGGTTTTGAACTTAACACGAATTTTAAAACTAATTTAACACCCCAGAATCATAAAAATTGTAAATCTAACTACTTCATGTTTTTCAACTATTAATTCATGATTTAACTAACAGAAGTACTGCGTTTCTATTTTAAGAAAAGACGAAAATTTACAAGTAAATTCTAAATTTTAACGATTCTTAAACCTGTGACCTAAGTGATCATTTTAACTGATCTACCTAGTATTATCATCTAAATTAACGATTCTACAGTATCATTAATTTCAGTTCAGAGTTTACACAGTCCAAGTCTATAATATACAATAAAGTCCTAATGAATTACATAGATCTAAGTATTATAAATCTATAACATGAACAGAATTCGAAATAACAGAAGACTAATGAATATTTTCATTCTTCAAAGCTTCAATTACATCCTTGAAAGTCAGGAATGTACCTGGTCAGATTGAGAGAAAATTCGATGAGTTCTAAGGTTGTAAGGAAGAAGAAGATCAGCCAAAAGACAGGAATCCAAGTGATAACAGCAATAACACCACAATATCACAGCAACAGACTTGAATTCACGATAGAAAACCAATAGCTTCAACCAAACAATGCAAAACAGTGATCTAAAACACCAGGATTCAAGAGTTCTTCACTCGAATTGCAATTAAACCAATGGAACAGTAATTGAAAACAATTTTTTTTGTATTTTCAGACTTCTCTCACTCCTCTCAAAATTCAGAACCTCTCAAACTTTCCAATTTTTTCAGAACTTAATTTTCGAACCCCCAAAATTCTGAACCTCTCTCAAATGTGGCCTAAGGGGCCTATTTATAGAGCAAAATGGGAGGGAAATTTGAAATTAATATTCAGATTTCCCACCCCTGCTCTTTCAACTTATTTTTCAGTTTAGTCCACATATTTTAGCCGTGAATGCACTAGAACCCCTACTAGAAGGTTCTAGTAGCATCCACATTATTCTAATTAACCCTAAATGTCTTTATTACCCTCACTTGCTATTAATTTCTACTGATTTACCCTTTTAGTATACCTAAGGTACCCTTTATTGTTCAACTAATTACATAAGAACCAGGCAGCTTTGCCTTTTATACCCCTACCCCTTTTGTTTAATTACAGAATACCATTTATCCCTTCCCTTTTAACCCCTGTGTTTTATTATTATTTACCCGACCAACCCTTAAATCAATTAGACCTTTAGAGGTCAAAGTCAAAATTGGATTTCACAAATAGCCACAACTAAGCAGTCTTTCAAAGCCTAAGTTGCAGAAATAACCAACATTTATACAATCTTACAGACATAGCCCTAATTACGACTAATTACCCAATTAACCCTTTAATTAATCAGAAATTCAGAAAAGTCAAAAGTCAAAATTACATTGCAATGATAACCAGCATCAGGCAGTCTTACAAATATAGCCATATTATGATTAAATACTCGATTAACAGGACTCAGAGGAACAAATTGAATATAGGTTGAATCCATTAACAGAACATTCAATCAAGAATTAGATCTATCAAGTAAGAACCCTAAGTGGCTACAAAGCATGTGATTTTAACTAGTGACTTAATCAGAAAAGAGAACATATAGCATGTGAACCCACAGTTGATTTCATGTACAAACAAAAGAATTTAAGCATGCAACAGATTTTATGTTATACTCAGGATGACAAGAAACAGTTGAAGAAAAGACAATCAAGAACAAGTAACACAGTAGAGAAAATTAGGGTTTTTTGGGATACTTAGCTTTTCCGTGTGTTTTTCCTTTTCCTTTTCTTTCTTTCTTTCTTCTTTCTTCTTTTTCTTCATTTTTCTTTCTTTGTTCTTGATTTTCCGGTCATCAGGAGTCCATAAGCCTTTTCTTGGCTGTTGGACTTTCAAACAGACTCTTCGAGTCTTCTTTTTGTGAAAAGATCTTAGTTAAAAGGCTAGGGTTTGATGGGGGTAATTTTTGGGTTAAGTGTATCCGCCGGAGTAGGGTTCCGGCGGGATACTTTTCAAGATTCGACACGTTTGGGTCAGATTCGAAGGAAAGTAGGTAGATAGGGTGAAAGAGGGGTTCATGGTGGTTCAGGGGTGTTAATGGTGGATGGTGGTTCAAAAGGTGGTGGTCGCCGGCTAGGGTTCCGGCGAACTGTTTTTATAGATTTGAAACGAAGGAGGGGTTTTTGACCGAAATGGGTTCAGGGGTGTGAATGGTGAACGGAGAAGATGACTGGCTTGAACCACCGGTAGGGTTCCGGTGGCTCAGGTGGAGGGAAGAAGGAAGATAGGGGCGGCTAGGGTTTGGGGTTATAAGGTTGAAGGTGTATAATGAGTTGAATACACAGGAGGTGTATTGATATATTGAAAATGTAACGGTGTATTTCAACCGTTGGATCAGATCAGATGAAGGGCCAGGATTTGTTTGACATCACACGACGTCGTGTGATTAAATGAGGCCTTCATCCTCAACCGTTAGATGAGTCAGATGAACGATCTCGATTATTTCAAACTAACGAGGTCGTTTTATTTGTTATGCAACCGTTATTCCTGGGCTGTTTGATCAATTGATCAACGGTCCATATTTAATTTCTTTGAACGGTGTCGTTTGAATTTCTATATAGACGGACCAGTCTTTGATTTTGGGCTTGGTCTATTTGGGCCACTACATTGCCCAATTTCAAGGTCCAATTTGTATTTGTATTATTTTTGTATTTTCTTGTATTATTTTTGTATTTTCTTGTATTATTTTTGTATTTTGTTGTATTATTTTTATTCCTGTATTTATTATCTCTTTGTATTTTCTTTGTATTTCCTTTTAATTTTTTTCTGATTTTTCTAGAATTAAGAGTAATTTTCTTATATTTTGGTATTTTCTAATTAATACAAAAATGTATTTGTTTTAATTTTCTTTACTTTATTTTCCAAAATAAAAACACATACTGGTATTTCCACACAATTATCAACGACTTTCACACAAAAATCATTTTTATATATTTTTTTGGAATAATTTGCTTGGGGCAAAAATCACATGCTCACAGCTGCCCCTCTTTGCTCAGGAACACGCAGAGTTTTAGTGCAAAGATAAGTGAGCAGTAATGAGGGATTTTTTCCCATTCGCATATTCCGTGTGAAGCATTTTTGAAATTTTTTGACCGCACCCTGCTTCATGGATTGCCTACATATCCTGGGTTAAACAGGAATCAGGTCAGTCTAGTTCAGGAATGTCTGGTAGTTGAGACTACCAGGGAGCTGTGATCTTATTGCTGTTGCTTGTTGTCACTGCTTGCTGATCCCCTTATTACACCGTGGTAAAGATAAAGAAGCTAAACTATGCTCTATAATTTACAAAAAGATCCTATCTACGTCTTCCAACTTGTTCTTATATTGCCTTGAACTTGTATCTTGCATAACTTGATTGTGTCCATTCTTCAGGTGGACTCCTACTTATTATTGCTTGAAAACGTATTCCCTTGTTCTTCAGGTGGGTGTCTGCTTATAGCTTGCTTGAAAAGTATTCCCTTGTTCTTTAGGTGGGTGCCTGCTAATAGCTTGCTCTGAAATATATTCCCCTTGTTCTTCAGGTGGGTGCCTGCTTATAGCTTGCTCTGAAATATATTCCCTTGTTCTTCGGGTGGGCGCCTGCTTACAGTTTACTTAAAAAATATTCCCTTGTTCTTCAGGTGGGCGCCTTCTTATAGCTTGCTTGAAAAGTATTCCCTCGTTCTTCAGGTGGGTGCCTGCTTATAGCTTGTTCTGAAATATATTCCCTTGTTCTTCAGGTGGGCGCATGCTTATAGCTTGCTTGAAAAGTATTCCCTTGTTCTTCAGGTGGTTGGCTGCTTACAGCTCAAAAACAAAGAAAAANGCTTGAAAAAGTATTCCCTTGTTTTTCAGGTGGGCGCCTGCTTGCTACTTGAAAAAGTATTCCCTTGTTTTTCAGGTGGGCGCCTGATTTCTATTTGAAAAAGTATTCCCTTGTTTTTCTGGTGGGCGCCTGATTTCTACTTGAAAAAGTATTCCTTTGTTTTTCAGGTGGGCGCCTGATTTCTACTTGAAAAAGTATTCCCTTATTCTTCACGTGGGCGCCTGATTGCAACTCGAAAAGATACTCCCTTATTCTTCAGGTGGGTGCCTGACTTCTGAACTTTGAAAAATATATTCCCTTATTCTTCAGGTGGGCGCCTGATGTCTACTTGAAAAAGTATTCCCTTATTCTTCACGCGGGCGCCTGATTGCAACTCGAAAAACTACTCCCTTATTCTTCAGGTGGGCGCCTGATGTCTACTTGAAAAAGTATTCCCTTATTCTTCACGCGGGCGCCTGATTGCAACTCGAAAAACTACTCCCTTATTCTTCAGGTGGGTGCCTGACTTCTGAACTTTGAAAAATATATTCCCTTATTCTTCAGGTGGGCGCCTGATTTCTACTTGAAAAAGTATTCCCTTATTCTTCAGGTGGGCACCTGATTGCAACTCAAAAAAATATTCCCTTATTCTTCAGGTGGGTGCCTGACTTCTGAACTTTGAAAAATATTTTCCCTTATTCTTCAGGTAGGCGCCTGATTACAGCTTGAAAAAGTATTCCCTTATTATTCAGGTGGGTGCCTGATTGCAACTTGAAAAGATATTCCCTTATTCTTCAGGTGGGCGCCTG